>OMOT01020532.1:294-13550 GCA_900312575.1 Acanthochaenus luetkenii | reverse complement strand
TCTTATATCTCCTTTTTCACATTTAAACCCATTTCCTAGCTTGTTTCTATTCTCCTACCCTTCTCTCCACCTCATCTACTCTCTTATTCTTTCATCTAAGGATGCACCAATACTCTGACTACTAAACTCATCATTATTGGCCAGTGCCAATCTGATCCATTTTTTAAATATAATAAATAATAATACTACAGACTTGGACCACATTAGTTTGTGTTCTGGACAACAACAAAAAAATGCAGATGATACATCGCTGTATGTGTGAGAGGGTCAAGCTTCTTTGCATTTTATTTCTGATCCTGTGTATCCACTATTAGTTTTGGGGAAGTTATCCCATTCCAGTATCAGTGTATCCCTACTGTCTATTTCTTCAATTATTTCCTTCTCCTTTAGATACACATCCTCCTGACTCCGCACTCGCAGCAGAATTTGGCGGACTCTACAGGGTACAAGGTCCCACACTTGTGACATAACTTGCTCTCCCCTCCACCGTTGTCCACTTCACTCCTACTATTGGCATAATTCCTGAGAGGTTTGAGAAAGAGGACAAAGTATCAATAATACTTCAAAGTGGGGCTGGTGATCATTTCAATGTTTGAAGATCATAAAACATTTAAAAGATCATACGTTTTATTTGTGTAGGACCAAAAAAACAAATAGAGTAATCATATTGATCAAGCTAATCTTATGAAGTGCTCTGAATGTACCTGCCTTCATATCATAATGGGTCAAATTTGAGTAAAATTGCAATTCATTACAGGGCTATGCATGCTGACTAAGTACCAGAGATAAAACGATTGCCTGTGATATCTGTTTTTGGATGGGATGTTGTGGTTATTTGGGAAAATAAAAATGTATTCATTCCTATTTTGATATATTTTTAACTATTTGGCCACTTGTTGCTGTTGGGGAGAGGCAAGAGTGTTACAATTGTCCAAATCATAACCATCATTTAAATAAATAACAGCCTACATGATTATTTAAAGGCTGAACCAATATGCTATATGTTTTTCCTGTTATGGGCACCATGCTACTCTAATATGCCTATAAGTAACAGTCATAATTTGAGACGGCGGCACGTGGCGCAGTGGTTAGCACTGTCACCTCACAGCAAGGTCATGGGTTCAAATCTCGCCTGGCCCTTTCTGTGTGGAGTTTGCATGTTCTCCCGTGTTCGCGTGGGTTTCCTCCGGGTGCTCCGGTTTCCTCCCACAGTCAAAAGACATGCAAATATATGTTTGTGTGTAGTATATGATGTACTATGTATATGATGCATGCAATGTAAAGCCCTTTGAGACATGCTTGTATAAAAGGGCTATATAAATCAAATTTGATTTGAGAAAATTATTTTATTTCAAGCAATTTAAAAAAAGAAAGAAGCAATTAGCTATTTTAGAACAGAAATATGCCTAATCATATATTAACATTAACATGAGTGAAGGTGAATTGTGGAACTTATTTAGATATGCATCCTTGCAATTGTGTTTTTAAGGCAAGTTACTGAATAGCAATAGAATAGATTTTAATGTACAGCTTCATACAATATAGCAAGAGGCCAAGATACTAACAAAAAATCTCTTGACCCGTCTAGCAAACGTCTTAGAAAGTGGTCAAGGAATGTAGCAAGGAAAGGCTAAAAAAAGGCTTACCAAGAGTTGTAGTCTACTTTCCTCTTGTTGGGTCCTACTCCAGACTGAGTGTTCTTCACAGAGCCATAGCCAGAGCCCATTGCTCGCGTCTTACCCCCCACACTGACAGATAGACGAGAGACGAAGAGAAGAGGAGGGACAAGTCAAATGTATAGTTACATGGAGGGCTTGATTTGTAAAGATGAATGACGCTTTAAAGCGGAAATGTGCAAGTTCAGAACAAGAGGCACTTGAGCTGCCTACTGACCCGCCATAATCACCATGATACAGTATATGAAACATAACCACGTATGCTAATGAGGTCACTGATTACACTCATTAATTAGAACATGTTTATTTGTCCACATACCAGTCTACACAGAAGACATTAATATGAACTTCGGATCTTAAAGCATTGAGTTTCAAGAAAATCACTTCTTCCTCATAAATATGCTAATTTATGTAGCATGGTGCTCCAAAATCTAATTGGATCATCTCTTCTATAGGGGGAACCTGTGGTTTCAGTATGATTATCATGTATCGTTCTTGAGTTATTGTGTTCACAAGAAGGTGTCTACACACAGACAGACACCACAACAACATAATGTCTAGCATACCATGTACCATGGTGATGGGACATAGAAAGGGAAACAGTGGAATGATTAATTAATACCGGTAATTGCAAACAGTGAAAATGTGTCTTGTATTATCCCGTAGTGTATTGCCTGTTGTGTCGTTTTGTTGCGTTTGCTGAAGTTTTTAATGACACTACACCGTTCATTTTGTAATAGCCTGCTCAGGGACTACAGATTAAAATTAGCTCACAAGCTAACTCTGGCACATTTACATTGATGTGGAAACTGATTTGTTGATTAAAGTGCACTGTCCCTGGTAAATAAAGAAATAAAACTACTTGAAAATTTAAGCCAATAGATGCTTGATGCCGTTTCCAAAATATTCACTCTCGTTTGTATGGCTGGGTTACAGTATTTAATATGAGTGTGTGTGTGTATACTGACCCTGACGGAGGGCTTGCGAGGCCGGAGGGAATACTCCTTACTGAACCTGCAGAGGAGACCTTACTAGATGGGGTTCCTACACACACACAGAGACAGAGAGAGAGATCATCTCAGAAAGATAATCTTAGTCATTAAATCGAGAGCCTAAAATAGCTGATCCAGCCTAGCCTGAGGGAAGGTTGATGTGGAAGTCTTTTCACTGGGGAATCTATTGCAAATATAACATCTGATGTGAGCACAAAAATATTTAATGATAATTAATTGTATTTATAACACTTACAAGCAAATATCAAAGTGCAACAGCAAAAAGCTAATTAAAAGCAGGCAAAACATACAGGAAAGAACAAAAAAAACAAGATTCTACTCTTGCACTCACTTGTAAACTGCTGACTGGAAAATATTTAAAACGGTATGATAGAAATATCTAGAAATGTATGGCAGTTGGGCTGAATAAAAGGTAAACCCACCAGCTTTTTATCAGTGCACCAGTCAGAAGTGAACATGGAACAAGCTTCACTATCATGTCATCTTGGAACTGATTCCAAAGGACCCAGACACAAAGCGGATCAGGGTCTTGATTCACCCTGCTTATTTTGCAATGGTTGCCGGCTTGCTGTACATTATCCCACTTATTACATGCTTACTTACCAAAGACATTAATCATTTGACACAAAATACTGATTTAGAATGATTTTATTACAAGCTAAAGTAATTTACAAATTCTGCTCTCTGGCTGTGAGAGAGTGTATGTGTGCCAGTGATTGTCACTGTGGTTGAATGGATGAATGTCTGACTCTGGTCTGATTGAGCTGTCCACAAACTGAACACATGGATTAAAATGTCGGTCTTCCCTCTCTGTATTACACTGACAAACCTACGAAAAGATGTGGAAGGAAGTTTTAACTCATCTAAAGAACAACCAAGTAACCCACTGTTGAGAGGACAACAGATATACCCACCAAATAAACAAGTAGAGTTCACTATTTTGGACCTCAGCCTCAGTATGCTCTCCTGTGAAATGTATCGCAATCCGAACATGTTTACGTGCTTGGCATGGCTTGAACATATGTATTCTCCTGGCTTGTTTTCTCTGCTCCCGCGGTGGATGTGTCGGGGGAGTGGAGCGTGAGGTGCCGGCTGTTTACAAAATAGTATCTAGGTGAGCAGCCTGCGTTTGTTTGCCTGCAGCAATGTAGGCTACTATGGCACTGGCTACACGGTTGAGCCAGAATACACGGACACAGAACTCCAAGAGATAGATGAGAAGAGAGAGAGAGAGAGAGAGAGGCTGAGGGTCAGCAGCCATGTTATGTTGCGGCCGAGGCAAGACCAAGAATTTGGGCCAGAGAGGAGGAACGTTTGTGTTGTACGGAGTGTACCTATCCTTTAAGTGTCTGAAATGTGTGCTCTTACCAGTGGACTGTCCAGAGCCAGATCTCTGAGGTAAACGAGAGGAGGTTGAGGGGATGGCGGACACAGCACGGGAGTTAACCTTCACGGGAGTGGGAGCCTTGCAGAGCGAGAGAGAGCCACTGTTAAGATGGATTAGGGTGCCAAGGGAGAACAACACAAAAAGGAAGCCATGGAAGTCATGGGGTGGGGAGCGGGAAAATGGGTATTCCCATTAGAAAAGAAATGGTGTCATAATATTAATTATTTTTAAAGGCTGAACATAGCTGGCAAATGTTGGAACTCAATCACCACTTTTGAAGGTGAACAAAAAATGTTTCCTTCTCTGTCCAATAAAAACCTTGGAAAACTGCAGTTTTCTTTGAAATGACATTCTATTTGTGTGTATTACTGCAGTCATACCATTCCCATATCTACAATGTGTGTTCATGTGTAGTTAAACTATGTGCATGACCGCGGTCATGTCAAAGCCTGGTGTGGTTGTGCCTGTGTACAAGTTTGTTGTTTTGCTCTGTATTTAGGTGTATTGATACAGGTTTTAAACTACACATTTAAAATGTAATGAATTGCAATTTTACTCCATCATGGCACAGTGGGTAAACTTAACGTGAAGGCAGGTACATTCAGAGCACTTTCCCAAAATACTTTGGACTCCTGTTTTTATTGGCAGCCACATTAACTCCCCAGTAATGCGCCGTAGAGGTTACTAAGTAACTGGTAATTCGATGCCTGCTGCATAGTGGGCATCTCACCATGGAAATAATCTAGAAGGAATTGTTACGGGTTTATTAACAACACTTCTTGAGTAGGGGTAACAACATAGTATTGAGAATAGCCCAGCAAAGTACTCCCTCTAGAGTGGCTGTGTACAGTTGTACACTCATTCACTCAAATCATCACAATTTCTATGGGTAAAACAAAACTACTTCATTACGGAAAGAAAGCTTAATTCAACAACTTACTATTGCAGTTGATGTGTGTTGCTCAGCTGTGATGCTGGCCCAGATGTGATAGGCCAGGTTATACCAGTCTGTATAACGGTTTTTTTCATGTGGCTGAACCTGTGTCATAAATGCTGTATGCTTTTGCAATGTGTGTCATGATGCTGTATGTTTTATATGTTCCTGTACCGTCCTGATTGAGAGATTCTGGCTATGATGGCAGCTTTGCACTTATCTAATACAAATCATATTTTTCCAACAAAAGCCAGGTCCTCCAGGTCCCTGTGTGCGTGTGTGCAGTCTGTTCATGTCAGCTACTACCTGTGTGCGAGCAGGAGGTTTCTTGGTATCTCCTAACTTGCCCTTGTTGGGCATACGGGCGGCCTGCTCCCGGCAGAACTTGATATGTCGGTCCGCTGCGTTCTCGCTGAACCTCCTCTGACAGTGCGGACACTGGATATAGTCTAAACACAAAAGAGGTGGTAAGAAAATATGTAACTGGATCTTAATGCTCTACAGTAGAACCTGTATATTGTCAAGAGACAGCTTTAAGGACTGCTGCATGAGGGAGATTTGATTTTGTACTGATTTTCTTTCTTTTCTTGCAATACGTCTATGCTACAACTCAATAAATCATATTGTCACTGGGGTTTCCCCACATGTTAAGGCCAAGCCATTTCCCCTCCGTCTCCCATTCTAATTTTAGGATGTTGCAAATAAATAAATGATTTAATTAAGTGGTTAAATCTCCCGCCTCTGGAAACACGATTGCCCCCACCATCTCTTTACTTTCACTTTCTTCACCATGTCTCCTCCTCTATTTAACGCTATCTAAATTATTTTTAGTTTTTTTGATTAAGTCCAATTACCCGGTACCTATGTGTTACCTGGGTCATAAGAGGGAGGGGGCGGTGGGGGTAATGGTCCCCCGTCCTTTATGACCTGGGTGATTCCCTTGGCTGCCCGGATAGTGGCGATGAACTCCTCGTGTTTTCGGCGCCAGCTGGATGGCTTCTTAGGGGGCTCCGCCTGGCAGGAAGCAACACAGAGACCTTTTCAGAAAGCTATTGCTGCCAACACGTTAAACCTTGTCCCTGCAATTTTCCTTACTTACTACGTGTTTTAATCCAACAGCATTATTATCTCGCCCTGAGATCCGGGCTCAGTAAAATATTATTACTGTACTCTTTCTATATCAGGACCCATCAGCAAAAACCTGTAACCCATTTCATGCTCCTGACCCATAATTTAAGAGACCGATGACGGGGCATCCTGGTAGCTCAGTTGGCTAGGGCATATACCATGTGGCCGCAATGTCCTGGGTTCAAATCCAGCCCAGCACCTTTGTCACATGGCCTCACCCTCTCTCCTAGTCTTTCATGTTGTTCTTCATTTTTAACAATTGAATGAAGGCAGCCAAAAACATAATATATAAAACAAGAAACCAATGACAACTCGCCGTTTGCCAACTTGCAACTCAGAAGCCAGTTGTAATCTGAAATGTTCTCTTGGCCACACCTTTTTACTGAGGAAATTCCAAAACTTTTCCATGACTTTTCCATGACCCCTTTTCAAATGTCAATGACCACATCATTTTTACGAGATCATCTACTACACTAACTTTAAGCATTTTTCACAAAATCAAGGATCATATTATTTTAACTGTCAGCAACCAACAATATTTTCCTCCAACAGGGAGGTCTAGATCTTTTCAGAGCCAGCCACAGCTTTGTGTGACATTTGATTGTATTCAAGAATGTAATGACTTTTCCAAAACGTTTCTCCCTTTTATTATTTCTCCCTTTTATTATTTTTTATAACTTCTCCAGTCCTGGCAAATACCATTTTAAAATTCCATGCCTTTTCCAGGTTTTCCAGGAGTGTGGGAAACCTGTTCATTGACTAGGTCATAAACATAGCTTCTGTTCCATATCTATTGAAAATTTGTCGCAACTTCCCATTCTTTTTGCCCAAAGATTCTGATAATTACAGTTCATGCTTTCACTCAATGCAGCATTTTTGCACTGGTGGTCAAGGGGTCAACTTCTTAACACACACACACACACTTTGTTTCTATTCAACTTTTAAATGTAAAAAAACAAAACAAAAGAAAGCCTAGAATTCCTTGTCATTCCATAGTGGCAGTTAAAGCTAATGACTTCTGACAGAAGTAGTCCACTGTCATCGGAGTTGCCTCTGTAACAACATGATAGCCCCATTGACTTCCTACTTCCTCCTATTCGGTTACAGCCATCAAATTCAGCAAGCCTGTTTGTCACAGAGTGAAACACGATTTAAACAGAACTGAACCAATTTTTTATTTTGATTCCTTTTTAGAACACATCATTTATATCCCTCATACGAGATCAAAGTTTGATCGCATGATATATTTCTATACATCATCTACACATTCTGTCACCACAATCACCATTGTGATTAAGAATGATTACTTACAAAGAATGTATTAAGCATACTGCCAAGTGATCTGATTGTGAGACAGCCATATAAGAATCTGAAGCTATTGTTATTCCAGCAGTGGAGAGAGAGAGAGAGAGAGAGAAAGTGAGTTGACAGCAGTTAGTTGAAGCCAAGACAACAGAAAGCATAATTTCCTTGTTTGAGTTGCCTTCCAAACAACTGTCAGGCAGTGCAGTTCAAACTGGGCCGAGAAGGACTGCGGACTCTGCGATACCTACTTTGGGACTACATGGCAACCTCTACAGAGGTAGTGCCATACGTTAAGCTCTGCAATTTAAAAGTGGGTTGTCAAAAAGTCAACCGAGTCAAGGATAGGCATTAGCTCAGCCGCACAAACTAGATGCAAGACTGTCAACACAGTGTACGTTTAAGAAATTGCAAAAGTAAGTACTACTTGAATATGCTCAGTAGCAGAAATTGGGTCTATTTTGGCAAAGAGTAGTAGTGGAAAATACCACTGATCGGTGATTCTTAAGAAGGAAAGCAGTATTAACAAAGACAGAAACAGTGTGGGTGACAATCTTTTGGCCTTCAGTATAATTACTAGGCCTAGGCATACAGCAAAGCTGTGCCACCAAGTTACATAAATAAAGAAAATAAAAAGACAAATTAAATAAAGAGACAAATTAAATAAAGAGACAAATTAAATAAAAAGACAAATTAAATAAAAAGACAAATTAAATAAAGACAAATAAACTTACTTTCTCAGTGAAGGATGAACTGTGCGACTGAAATACAATTGAAAGTAGTTTACATTTTTGCCAACACAGATTACTGAATGTCATGAATAGAACAGCAAAGCTGCTGAACGTGGGTTGTTCATTACAGGGATCATCATTATGTTCCTTAAAAATGACAGGTCATATATAGCAACAGTTTAACAGCTGACCCACTTCTGGCTTCCAGTGACTCAAGTTCAACAAAATAAGAATGGACCTCATTCTGGAACATTGTCTTAAGTGTCTTCTTACAAAATCCGTAAGACCAACCCTAAGAAAGATCCCCGCCGGATTCATGAATGCGTGGAAATGTGTTCTTAAACCGCCAAAGTGTTCTCAGCTGCGCTCCCCCGAATGAGGAATACCACTGATTCTTAAACTGAACGCTCGTAGTAGTAGAACATATAATATGGGCTATTAATACAAAATGGCAAATATATAGCCTACATGAAAGGAAAGGGATGTGCCGAGAACAGATTCAAATTGTACAGTTGAGTTAAATACATAAGTAAGCTACTTATAGATCTTGATAGACCCTATCTATATTATGTAGGCCCATATGATATATTGTAGTTATGGATATTCACATGTTTATTTACAGAATGTAGATATGTCCATTCCATTATCCACACGATTAAGTTTAGTCCCATTTATTAATTCACTGCCATTTGCAGTGTTCATGTAGTACTTGTTTATTTTAGGACATCACGATGCCTCATAAAAACATGACTATAAATGTGAAATGTAATTGTTAATGATACAAATATTCTTGTATTTATTATTATAATTATTTAAATCTGAGGATGTGAACGCAATCATCATTGACTTCTCACAAATTCAGCCCTTAAGAACATGGGCGCACTCCAATCTGGCCTATCTACGACTGCTTTTCCGCATTCTTAAATCCTGTTCTTATCTTAGAACGAATCCCAGATAAGAAACCATTCAGGAATGCCAGAATTGTCCCGGGAACTTAAGTTAAGAATACGTTTATTCTGAACTTTTTCTTAACTGCGTTCAGGAATGAGGTCCAATGTTTCTTGTCTGACGGGCCAAGACACTCAAAGCTATTCCCGACAGTAGCTCTGCTGTTTTGAGCTGTGTGGCCTGCATTATGGTTAGCAACAGCAGCTATCAAATTCTAAAGCTCTTGACTTGTGATCTGGCCCAAAGGTTGTAGAGAACATCTCGACTAGCGGCAATTATTTGAACTAGAGCTGTCCAAAACCATATGAATCAATGAACTCAAGTCGATGATACATGGGTAACATTTTATGGCAAATGTAGATGTACAATATTACCTTAAGCAGGAATAGGAATTTGTAAATGACAGATCATAAGTGTAATGAAAAATAAATATGAATGACAGCATGTACAATTTAGCTTCAATTCATCAAGATTCTGAAACAGAGCTTCCAGACTGGGATTAACAACATTTAGCAGTTCCTTCTCCTTGTTAATGTTCCTATTGAACTCCTATATTCCTATGGGTCTGGGTCTGGTTGGCTTTGCATCCGCTCATCAGGTGTAGTCTCTTACCTTTGGTTTGATGGGTTTGATGGGTTTGAGAGTAGGGATGTCTGTGCCCTCGGCTCTCTGTCTACTGGAGTCAAAAACCTTTCTCTTTTTGACCGCTGCCTTCTGGCAGATGGAAATATGCTTCTTCTGCAGGGAGGGAAAGAGATGGCAATGGCTAAATACAGTGAAAGTTAATCTGTTTCAACGCACACATTTTAGAAACACCTGCCATCACTTGAGATGAGTGGCTATTATGCTAGCTCTCAAATTGTATAAAAGTCACATTTCCTTGTTTGCAAGAGGCAGAACATAAGAAAACACAATTTCTTGTAACACAAGTTTTGTAAAGCTAACCAAACAAGATTTTTCAACAAGTCTAATTTAGAAAGTTGCTAATGGTATATTAATAAAGACTCCAGCTGTGGTCCAATACTGCATATGCATTCTACTGAGTGTTGCATTCAATTTTGTTGAACCTACTAACCACCAGGTATAGACACATGTATGCATACATGTGCTCACACACACAGGACTACAAAAACACTCCAAATAAAATGATTCGATTTTCTTCCCGCTGTAAACATTGTATGTACTGTACTAAAGTTCTTTGCAAATATTTGTTCCATATTGACAATGGAGGAGAAAAAAGCTCCTGTGAAATGTATTGCAATCTGAACATTTGTATTGCAATCTGAACGTGCTTGGCATGGCTTGGATATAAGCATTCCGGATTTGTCATTCCGGTCAGGGTTTGTAGTCATCTGCTGTTCAAGCGGCCCGTCCCTCTCCACAACGTAGCTAGAATGCTGAAGTTTACGGTGAGAAGTACGGTCTGCAAAATAGTTCCGTTTCACATTTGAAACATTTGTTCCAACATTCGGTTTGCATAGTCTACATTTCACAGGAGAGCATACTGAGACCCGTAAGAACACACCCTTGTGTTCCCGTCTCTGAAAAGCACATTTATCATAGTTTTTCCAAAGCATTTATGATTGCCCCATTGACTTCTATTGTAGCCCGGTAAAAGCCTGCAGGAAAATTGTAGAAAGCTCAATACTGAACCGACCAGTAAAATTATAGTCTCAGGTTCATGGTAAACAGTCCGCAAATAGGGTTGAATGTCCAAAACAGCGAACTTATCCTATAACATGGCTAACGGCATATCAAATTGTTTCACTTGAGCTAAATCCAATACATTATCATGAAATGCCTTTACAAAGCCTGTACTTTCTATTCTGGCTGTTACTCTGAATCATATTATTTCTTAATCTCTCTCGTGTTGTTGGTAAGAGAGCCGCTTGTGAATAAAAGCATTTTGGCATGTGACAAATAACCCAAAACCAGTGACTGCTTATCTTTTTACCAAGACTTCGGGGAGGAACCTTCTTCCACAGACTTTGCATGGAGACAGGTGCTCGGCAGGAGCAGCATCACTGTCTGCAATAATCAAACAGAAGGGCAGTAGAGAATAGAGTGAATGGAGTGATCAGAATGCAGTGATAGGGGTGAATGTTGTGATGATGGCTAACTTTGTCCATCTTTCATACTGATCAGGGTGGGGAGGACAGTTAGGGCCATGACACAGGCAACATTATGACAATGTAAATGAGTAGTTTTGCCTCAAAGACTCCTGCTTTGGTCAAAGCTGTTGGCACAATGACCCAGCCACAATCAACATGTTGCCTATTAATGACGGCCTTCAGACTGATTCCAATAATAAACTTTCATTCATTATAAGCAAATTAACATTGTGGCAAGCTGTACCATTCCATATACTGAAATAAATACAGTAAGGTTTTAGATTCAAGGACTTAATACAATAATGTGTATAACATTAAAGATAGCTAACGTTTGACTGCAGCTAGCTACACAATGTTTTATAATTCAGTACTGCAATTAGCAAGACAGCCACAAAACAGGTTAATTAGCTGCAAGCTAACACAGGCTATAGCTCCGGTAGATGACACTGATAGGGATCACACCCAGTCAGAGACACAGAAGCTAGCCTCATCCTCGGCCCTGTAACCTAGCAATACTTAGGCTAAACACCAAACAATAAAAGAGGTCACTGGGGGCGGAAATGGCGACTTCAAGCAGCAATATATCCCCCAAAAAACAGAGGATAAAAACGGAGGTTGAAAACTTGATTTGGCAAACAACGGGTAAAAAAATATAACCCCCTCTCACCTTTCAATTCTTCCATCATCATCATCCCCTTGTCAGATGTTGCCAGCGTCACAAGCAACCTGAAAGTAGCCAAGCGGAAAAAAAGAGGGTTCACCTCTGCCTACTTCCGCCGTCGTCTAAATACCGTCGCAGACTACCCCGCCTCTTTTGGCGAGGAGTCTCAAATACGTTTCTACGGCGTATATTCAAATTCGGCCCTTAATCTCGGAGAGACTTACTCTGTTTTACTATGGAAGCCCGTTTACAACATTAAAAAACTATTTATGTGTATACTTAAGTCATTATTAAGAGAAGCTATGTCATAATTATGACTTAGAACCTGATGACTTAAATATCTCCATAAATATTTGTTTGCGTCGGAAATGGGCTTCCGTAGTTTTAAAAATTAGAGTAGCTACTGATAGTGTTGTTAGACATGCACTTGTTTAGCAGGTGTTCCTCGTGATGGATATCCACAGAGGTTCTTGCAAGCAATTGCTGCTGTATACATTAGCAAACTATCCTCCTAGCTGATTATTCATTATTTTAGTCGCTTGTCGCCGTGTGAGATATTATTTCCGGTATAACGGACAAGGGTTTCTAAAGCCTTAACCATCCTCACATATATTATCTTTGGCTGCCATTAGCGACTGGCTTGTCTTGGAAACAGCCGCACATCCTAACATCCGAGCATTTCATTGGATGTTACTGTGCGGTTTGCAAAGAGGGAAGTGGCTGCATTGTTTACTTTGAACAGCAGGTGGAGCGTCGGAGGCAACTTCCTACCCTCAGTAGAGCCCAGCATTAGTCCCAAATATGACTAAAGCACATGTATTAGTTCTCTCTACTTTGCAGTAGTTTAGATATCAGTTGTTAGGAATTACAAATGTGGCCTAGCTCATTTTCATTGAAACCTTATACACTTCAGTGTTGCCTGATTATTATAAGGCAAACAACCACTAATATAGACAAAAGGCATTCATATAAATCAATCCGTTTTATATTGTATATATGTTATATTATAAGAAACGTTTTGTTTTATGCTTTTACCCTATCTTCACATCAGTTTTCTTCGTGGCCTATGACGACATTAAACTATTTAAAAAAGGTGGGTAAAGTGAGTTTAGGAAGGTTTACTGTCCACCTCATCCCTGGTTTGGTATGTATCTCCCTTATGTGAGAGACGTCATTTAGAGATTGTTGTGGTAGCCTGCAAACACTGAAACTAGTGCATGCCCCTGCCTTTGTTAGCTCAAAGACTTGACCAGAGCAAACACACTGAAGCTACCAGATTGGCCGTATTGAACACATGTGTCAGTTGAATGGAGTTACCACAACAAGATCACTGTTAATCTGACCGACTCGCAGACAGTTTGGTCG
>OMOT01020518.1:244-13039 GCA_900312575.1 Acanthochaenus luetkenii | reverse complement strand
ACTGTCATGAAACACACACACACACACACACACACACACACACACACACACACAAAATTCAAGACCATTGGCTGCCTATATGACATAACATGATGCACAATTTCCCAGGCCAGTTAGACAATAAATAAATAAAGATTGGTCACACACAGCAGATTTCCCCTGGCCAAAACAATGTGTCTCTACCAAATAGGGGAGTGATTATAGCCTCTGTGGAGTATCTCTTAACTAATCCTATCTAACGGCAAGGGGACGTTAGCCAGGGCCAATGATAACTGTCAAACACTATCATCTTCTAGAATACGCCTCACTGTAATAGAGGAAGGAAAGTAAAACAAATCTAACCCATTGCATATTCGACCAGATGTATTTGTAAGTAACGTTACAGCTGCATGAGTATCAAAAGTCAAAGCTAAACTCTAAACAGAATTGTACTGAATTACATTCACTGCTGAATTATATAAATAAAGACACAATTAATTCAAATGAAACACTTTTATTGGTAAAAACTCAGTCAAATGTAAGAATAGTGTTTTAGTAGTGCAGAGGTTTCCAACCACTGTCTCTCCAGCTGCCTGTGTCTGACATTGTATTTCACAGTTAACAAATGAAATGAATCAGAATTAAAAAAGTAGGATATTTGGATTGAAGTGTACTGGATTGAAAAGCATTACATTTCCAAAAATACTAAAATGCAAGTGATTTAAAAATACAGTTAATATTGTAGCAGTACTTGAGTAGAAATACTTAGTTACTTTCCTCTCCTGCTTCCCTAGCCCTGTTCATGCTTCAATAACAGCTTAGGCTCTGGGCTAAACAGATGATGATGTTGTTATCCGAGCTTTGCATTGCTTTCAAAATGTATTTCCATATTTTCTTTAATTTGACCCTTTCATCCATACGACCAGTATGGACATTTTCACTAGGAATCCATGTTTGACTCCTCCATGTCCCTTGCAATAAATGGTAACATATTATAGCTATACTAGCCAAGATGAGGATCCTTGTATGTATACATTTGGTTTGTAATACCATTTAATTTATATTGTATGTATTTCATTAAAAAAAAACGGTCTATGTAGCAGTATAATTTGTCAAACTGACATCAAATGGATTTTCATCCAAGTAATTTAGGTGATAATACAGTTAAAATTGATGGTTTCATTTGATCCTGGGATGGGAAATCATCTTTGTGGAGCCTCCAGGTACTTCAATGGAGATGAAAATGTGCAGGAAGACATGGAGAAGACTTCCTGCACATCACTGTTTAAAGAAAAGTACAGTATATATATACTATACACTATATATATATATAGTTACACTGTGCCCTGAGTGAGGCTGACGAGATGAAACTGGACTGGACAACAAGGGCTCCTGTTAGGGTGCTGCTCTCTGACATCATCCGCAGCTTTAACAAGCCGTCTCAGAAAGGACCCTGTCTTTGTCCAAAGCAAAGCGGTATTCACTGTCTTTATCTCTCTTCCTCTTTTCCCTCTCCCCTCTCTCTCTCATCCGTGCTCACACTAAAGCTCACTCACATGTTCAAACCATAGTAGGCACGCATACAGATACACGCTAAAAACACATGCTGTAGACTAACCGTGCTTCCTCTGTCTCTCGCTAGGTATGAAAGCTGACAGCCTCTTCCCTTCCCTAACAGACTCTCTCTCTCTCTCCAACTCATCCGCTCTAACCTCACAATGATTTTCATCCGCAGTCTCTCAGTTGTCTGTTTTGTAAAAACAGAGCCGAAAATTCCATATACTTATTATAACGGGTCAATCTGTCAAACGTTTTTTTTCAACGCGCGTCGTGTGAAATGAAATAATGTCTGGCTGTCAGATGTGGCTACAGCACTTGTAATGCTCACTCCCACATTTGTACGACCGAATGGAAATGTCTTTTATAATAAAATACGAATAATATAATATTAACATGAATTACTGAGGTTACAATTCCTCATTCAGTGGTGGGGATGCTTTCTTTGCTGGCCGTGTTGCCGGCTTGATGTTTCTTGGCTTCTCACTGTGGTAGGGCCAGCACCCCTTGTCAGAGGCGGTCACTGGTAATCTGTTAGGGTTTTACACTTCCATTTTCCTAGTCCTTGCGGGTGCCCGAAAATCCTGTAAAGAATGCACTCAATACTGCCCAATACACAAAGATAAACAACAAGCGGTGGCACCGACACAGCACGAGGTCAAATCGGGCTTCATTCCTCATTTCCGTTTTCTTTTTTTCTCCGTTAGATGCGGTTGGATACAGAGACGTGCTGCCAAAAGCCTTATTTTCGGGGGAAGGGATTTCAGTCAACAGTGCCAAAAAGCCTCTCACCCAGAACTCATTATCTTGTCCTTTTTGTCACAAGGAGCAAAAAAAAAAAACCTAATCTGTGAACATTGCTTCATCTCTGACTGGAGGCCGGGTTTCACTAACAGGTCAGTCATGAGGAATAAGCCCATTTTACATAAATGCGTAAATTGTGTGAGGAGTAATTATTGGCCAGGCGGGTTCGTGACGTTTCCTCATCCAACTGACAAGAAAGAGATTGTCTAACTGGAAAACTTTTGAGTATTGTCTTTCCACTAAAAGCAGTATCTAATGACAGAGTGATGAAGGTCAGAATTTAATCAACTGCACAGCGTAAGAAACAAACAGCGGCCGAGAGAAATGGATGTTTCCTTCAAAACAGCAGAACAAGTTAATTTATCTCAAGCTGTTTGGCATCCAGCTTTGTAAGGAAATGTGCTTGCTTCAGCTACAGAATGGCAAGTCATTTATATCCGCACTTGATTTTGCTCATTACTGCCTCCATTTTCAGGTCCAGTGATAGTCTGTCGTTGTTTGCGACACAAAACGAGAAAGAAACAATCAGGCTATTCGTGAACCGTGGTAACAACTGACATTAAGCGTGACTTCAGTAAAGGCAAAGTTATCAGTTCTGCTCAGAACACAGTCGCTCACGCAACTATGTCGTACAATCATCTGCTATTTGGTTTTCTTCCGCTGGTTTGTTCGCTATGAACATTTATGTAGATTGAAAAATATAAAAAATAACGACCCACTATGATATTGTGGATCCTTCCAGAACTTGTTTGTTTGCTGAAACACTTAATGCACTGCAAATGTCAATTTGTCAACCAAGTGGCTTGCCATGACAAGGGAAAACTGTTGGTGCACAAATAATTACTGTTGTATCGTTCATCATCTTAATAAGAGTTTACAGTAGTCCATCCTCAAATCAATACAGCAGGACATGAAACATATTCTTTCATCCCTTCCTTTTTCAAACTTCCAGTGTGATGGCATTTTCTCTTGGCGATGAATGGAAATGCCCGGCTGGGAAACATTCCCCTGCACTTCACAACTCATTTCCCCACATATCACTGTACAGCATGGCTTTGGCTGTCACTGGAGTAATGAATAGCAGCAATGAATAGCAGGAGAAGTAAGATAAATAAAATAAAATATTGCGTTGTCACTGGCTTCGTTCAAAGTACTTTAACTGGCACACACGTCTTCCCCACTGTCAGCACAATATCTGGGCGAGGAGAGCAGGTAGGCTGCATTATAAAGATATTAATCATCAGGTTGGACGTTAAAGTATGTTGGAGCTCCTCAATCTCCATTCAGCACCGCTGCCCTGTTAGAATTCCCCGGGCACTTCACCACTTATCTTAAAACCCGCTTTCTATTTGTTGTATTATTGCTTTTCACCTGGCTTAATTGCTTCTGCACGTGAAAAGCCCCTAATGTATTAAAATGAAATGAAATTCCGGCAAAGGTGCTTTGCCATGTCATCAACATTATCAACCATTATTATGTCACAACCCAATAAACACGGCTTCATTGTCCCACAGGTTCCATTGAATGCTCTCGCCAAATGAAAGACCATTTGGTCTGAGATTTGCATTTCTCAATCAACGTTATACATTTTACATGAATAAAAAAAAAGTGCATCTGGTTCCAGTTATTACAATACACAGGATCTGATGTGACCATTCCTTGTAGTAACCTAGCTCGCCTGTTCGAGGAAACAGGGTAGGTCTGGGGTATCAAGTCCTGACAGACTGGCGTCCCATAATCAGTCCCTTTTATAGCCACTCGCAGCACTGGCCTACACTGGCCTAAACTACATGTACACTACTGGGTACAGGCCTCTGTGTCAGGTGTGTTGAGGGGTGTGTGGGGTGGTGTAGGCATAAAGAGAATTACCCTACGAGGATCAATAAAATAAAATGCTGGGATAGGCTCCAGCCCCCCGTGACCCTGAATAGGAGTAAGAAATTATATATATAGTATAGAAAATGAATGGATGGATGGATGGATCAATACAATATCACATTGTCAGTATTATTATTATTAGATACAGAATGGAATAAAAGCTGAGTTTGGCTAGATTGAAATGGTGCTTTCAATTGCAGTGTTTTTTTACATCACAATATCTGACATGACAGTGCTTGCTAACCAAATAACGTAGATAATCCTATCAGCATGTGATCCAGTGAAAGATGTAGAACAAATACAGTTGATGTTTCAGTGTTGTAGAAATGCAGATCTGCTCCTTTGATAGAAAGTTCACGTGATGCGTTGTTCTTTGAATAAAAGCTGGGCTCATCTACATGGCAATGAATCGTGGCCACATCGACGCATAAGAAAATCCTATGTGACGTTAACATCAGACTAGCAAATAGTAATTTGGAATGGCAAACATTTGGCGTCCATATCAAACATTTTATATTTACCTTTAAGGCATCTCTCTGATTGCAACAGCAGTATGAGATCGAATTCCTTGAGCAGCAACATTTCTGCAAACTGCAAGCAGTGCAAGGGTCAAAGTGAAGACATGTTCCTGTTTCCCTGGAATTATTGTGTATGATAGGCAACCGGATAGTCTGGGTGACAATGGTTTTCATTTAATCTTTGATTCGTTTCGAGTACACAGTTTGAACATCTCTTCTACTTTAAGAGCCAAACGCTTGGGAGTCCTCAATCAAACGTACTTATTCAGGATATGACGCCGTGTTACTTCATCATTTGAGCTGTAGCTGATTCATTGCATACCAAATGTTCATGTTTTTACCATAACAAATCAGTTGAGAAAAGCTTGAGATCACGTTGAGTTCACGGCCTGTGAGGTTCCTCTATGGCACAGCTTTAATAAACATCCAAAAGGGGGGAAAGAAAAAAACGGATCTGGACAGGATCTTTGATGACAGGCACGTCTTTGCTCACATTGACGTGTCGTGAACGCTTTGCTCACTTGCTGAGCTCCCAGAGTTTCAACTTGCTCAAGCTCTCTAATGAGACTTAATGCTTAATCAGAGTGTTTATCACTTGCAACAGAGTAGGCGGGCAAGAAAAGGGAAATCGAATTAGTAAAACAAGAAAAAAGAAAGAAAAACAGCATCAATGCTAGAGGTAGCTTCGAGTTGCCTTTTTCGTCGTCCAATAAGGACAAAGCAGACACGGTTAGGTCATCATCTTTTTTTGGGGGGGGTCAAATTATGTGAATGACATTGACCTTGATGTAGATCTAAATCATCCTTTGTCAACCAAGTCAACCGAAGGAAAGCATGCTGCTTCATAAACCCATTTTAGCCACACAGTCACCTCAAAACACAGTCAGTGCCAACACGTTTGCACAATGCTGACCTGGGCACCTGGGCACACGGGCACCTGGGAAGGGGAACGGGGGAGTGTCGTCACCCTCTGGGCATATAAATAAAGAGTTCTGCACGAGGGCACACAGACACTGCGGCCTGCAGAGGCATGCAGCTCTCTCCCGGAGGCACAGATAACTTTTAATCTAATTAAAACAGGACAACTTGAAGCATAAGGGTGCCATAGGGAGTGCGCTGTCTGGCACCACCGCTATTCATCCTCCTCAGTAGTGATTGTAACTAGTTATTAAGTCCCTGAGGGCTGCGAGGGCACGGCCAGGAGTGGCGCACCAAGTGTTGAATAGAAGCTTGGTTTGACAGTTGCAGACGTCTGGAGATTGACAACAACAATTAATCAGAACAGTGAGACTGACAACGTCACGAAAACAGGTGGGGACAACACATATTTTCGGGCGTTGTCACGATGGACTAGAATGGAATTCAAAAACACAGTCCAGTGTGGCACTGTGTGATCTGCCATCCATAGGAGCATGTTTGGGTTGGAGCCTGGATGCCTCTTTTATTGCTCTTGTGATTTTACATCATAGCTAAAAATAACCCTTATGATACGTGGCAATATGATGTGATTCAATAATTCTGTTGTGACGGAGCATTAGGTGATTGATGGGAACATACTTTTGCCTTTAGGTTGGGGAATTGATGATACCACAAGTCACAGACAGCCTAACTTGTCTATGCAGAATGCACCTGTCTTCATAATATATTCCTGAGGCACGTTGGCAAGATAACAGCGGTGGAAAATAACAGCTATTGCCTGAAATTGAATGGAAGGAAACACAACACCGGATTTGTTTTGTTTTTGTTTCTGACAGAGAACGTCTCTGAAGGTAACCTAACTATTGTCTGGCGTCCACACTGGTGTGATTTTATTAATATATACACACTTTTCATTTGGAACTGAAATTGCTATTCTGTTCTCATGATGTATTTTATCAACAGATTTCCCTTCTCTCGGCTTGATTTGAGCTCACAACTGCTGCATTTCACTCCACCCTGGTTTGCTGAATGCGCAGCACTTGAGTGTGCATGGTGGTGGTGAATGTAGTGGTGCTGGGTGGAGGAGGCAGATGTAGAAGGAGGTGTACACCATATATATGGTCCTCCTTTCCCTCCTGAACCAGATCTCAGTAAAAAGCACTGCAGTCATCACTTTTTCCCAGGCTCAGAAATCATATTTTTATTTGAGTTATTTATGCCTGATGAGTCAAGCGGCTCCAAAACGAAGGTGAAAGATGCGGCGGGCCCTTTTTATATGCCGCATTTAAAACCCTGTTTCCGCCCATAGAGACGTGTATATGTTGTTGAGACCCCTGAGTTTCCAACCCTAATGATGAACGATAAAGAACGATAAAAAAAAGTGCTGCACAAAGCAGTATGTCAGATAGGTGTCGTGTACGTTGTTCATTCATCATACAGTGTATGAATAGTCTGAACAGTGCTTCATGAAAATAAGCTCTACCTGGTTTACAGATTCCCACGTGCATGTTAATTGCCTATAACAAAGACTCGATTAGATGTAGCTTCTATACCGCAGATCTTATTAACGTCCAATGAGCGACTTGTCCAGGGCGTTTCCTCGCTTTCTACCCATGGGACATGACGGGACAGGAACTGAAAAGGAGTGAGTGGGTAAAGAAAAAGAATGAATGAAATGAAGCACACACTTCCTGACCACTCCGAAGTCAAGGGTAAAGACCAAACGCTGTCGGGCCTTTGCTGAGCTCCAGCAGATAAGTACTGTCTTATCAGTAGTACAGCTCATCAACTAGCAGGGAACCACTCCTGTGTGATGCGCACACCGTCGCCCATGGCACTGGGCAGAATCACACTGACAAGGTTATGGCATTGAGTGATGCTGATGACTTTATCTGTATTTGCTGTTTACTAGAGTGGTGCTGTGGTGTTGCAGTAAAAAAAAAAATACAATTACAAAAAAGTAGACTGATGGGTTCTTCAGAGCTTTCAAACTCATTTGCTTTCCCGGATGAGGCTATTTTATTTCCCCCATCGCTACATTTATAAACTACCACTTTATTTGAAAAATAAAACAAGATAAAAAATGAGTGGCTGATGGATGTGGATATTTTCCTGAGGGCTGAGGGACAGTAATAACAGCCATAAAAAAAAGTTGGCAATACTAATTCAGCAGACAGAAATTGACGAATGATTCATTTAAATGTGACTCTAAGATAGTTCATGCATAGCTTGCCAGGAGGGTCGTGCACAGTAAGTAATCATTCCTCTACAGTATGTGGTAATAATTAGTAATCTTCGTTGTGCAGCTGTAGGGATGTTTGCTGTCCCTTCACAGAAACTTCCTCCTGCTTTCTGTCACATCTCATAATGGCGCTCCTAGATGTATGTGAAAATAATTAGGACGCGGCTTCACGGTCACTTTCTGTGAACTCTTTCATCTTGATGTGACGTGCATCGCAAGTAATATTAATACAATGATAGTTTTTTTCTCCCGTCAAGTACACCCCTCACCACATTGGTCCCTCAACATGAATGAGGTACGTGTGTATGAAAGCAATGCGGGTCTACCTCAAACGCATTCATCCAAGCACTGCAAGCTTAATTAGGAAAGACACTCTCTCAGCCATGTCCAGGAACAATCCTCAAATCAGTATCCGAGGGAGTATATCTGCCCTGTGACACCTGCCGTTTGCAGCGCGCAGTGTCCTAATTACGACGAGGCCACTGGCCATGACATTCATTCGTTTAGAAATGAGACGATGAGCATGGGAACATCGTTATACATTCTATATGTCTTCTCTTTTTTAGCTGCCATCAGCTATAACATCCCAACTGCGGTCAATTGATGTGTCATTTGCAAGTTACACGGTGACCTTATCCGAACTGACAAATGGCCAATTTCTTCACACCCCTCAGCATCCAAGCAAGTTTAGCCTTTTCTTATTTACTGCCTATTTTCCAAATGTCACATTCGTTCCTGTTTATTTTCATGTTGCCGCCATTAAAAAAAAGAAAAAATAAGTGTGTGTGGAAACAGACACACGCTCACGATTTTAAGCCTCAACACTAGATTGAACGAGTTCTTAAAATTGTCTTTTTCTTAAGTGTGAGTGTCACTATGAAGTCCCACTGAGCTGGGAAACTATACTCATCTGATCCACAGTATATTGGCTTCACTACAGGGCAGGGACAGAAGGCAGGATGTATGAAGTCTGTCTCAGGGGACCATGAACTGTCAATGCACTGTCAATGGAATTAACTTTATGTTTGATTGATCGTGTGCCATTATCCTGTAGCCCAGTGGTTCTCAAACTGGGGGTCAGGACCCACCAGGGAGTTGCATGATAATGTTTTGGGGGGGGTCACGAGATGATTTATGATATAATAAAAAAACAAAATTATTTCATACAAATTGTGTATTTCTTCTGATTTGTGTCAAATCTTAGTTTTCAGCCTCTTGGCCTCCTCTGATAATCAAATGAATTGACCTGAAAAGGGAAAATCTTTATTGGGGTGAACTATATAGCCTGAGAGGGGGGTCGCGAGTAAGCATGACTTAGTTTTAAGGGGTCACGAGCCAAAAAGTTTGAGAACCACTGCTATGTTATTGTCATGCTGGCTGTGCTTCACTGCACCACCCGTGCTCTGTGCTGAGAATATCCTTTCCAGCACATTTGGCCAATCAGTTAAGTGATATGAAAATATCTTTGCGGCCTCATAAGCTTGGTTCACTTCCGAAGATTCCTTTAATCGTAACTAATAAGCCGTTCATACTTTAAGTCACAGGGGCTCTGTTAAGAATTCCATTACATGACACAAAATGGGCCTATCCCTTGCCTCAGCCCCAACGAAACCCATAAAGGAGATGGAAAATAGTGTTTGTCTCAAGGCGACGATACTTTAATTATTGTTTATTTTGGAGCGCTCACTAGCTTGAATATCGTTGACTGACGTTACTGATAAAAAAACGCTCCCTCTGGCTTTTTTGGTCCCGCTGCATACTTCTTCATTTACTTTGGAGTGGAGATATAAACCACAATATAGGCTCCTTATTGCCCAGGGTTCCAATTTCAAGTGTAACCACGAGTCACTACCTTTGACATTCATTCAAGATGCGCTGGCTATATGATCTGAGTCAGAAAGCAGGAGGTGTTTTATTTATTTCTTCTCTTCTTTTAGCCTTTATTTACCCAAGTTTGTCCCTTGAAGTAAAAAGTTATTTGGAAGACGGACCTGCAGGCACACAAAGGGATAGAGCAGATTGTGTTGGCTTTTGTGCGCAGTACAGTCACTGTTCATCCATTATCACATTCATTCAACACAATAGGGTTTGAAGACAAAGACAAACAGAGAAAGACGGTGTTCGGCTCAAATTTGGCACTGTTTACGCACAGCCAGACAATAGTGGATGTCCATTTATACGCCTGGGAAACTGATGCAGCTGCTGCTCTCCATTTCTGCTGACAACAAGACAAAATAGATTGCATGTCTCTGAAGAACAAGGCACCACATGCAAGAGATGTTTTGAGATTTGCTCTCAAACAGTGGCCAAATTGTGAGAAAATCTCAGGATAGTGGATGTTCTATGAAGTGAACATATTAAGATTGGAGAATATTTAGGAGAAGCGAGGATAACAATTTGGAATGTTTGAGGAAATTGTCATACATAAACATGCACATACCTTCTTCCTTTTAAAGGTCAAATATATTGCTGTACAGTTGCGAGGTAATTTTCCGAGTTCATTACCCACCAAAACAGTCCAATTAGAGTTTAGATGATACATCTCATTAAAGATACATGGGGAAATGTCTCTTCAACATAAACATAATATCTGCAAATACAGCGCAAGCCACCACGTGGAACTAAATGTAGTTCGGGATGAGTGCACTATATTATTTTTATGGTAGAGTAAACTTCAATCACTTGTACCAACAACTGATAACAGCCTCGGCCTGGCGGCTCTCGTATTCCATCTCCCGGGGTAATGGCCCCCTCAGAGCTGCTGAACTTGCAGTGCATGCCTATGCTGCACTGCTTGTAGTTTTACCGCCTGTCCGGCCCACACGACGGGTCAGGTTCACCTTCAGTCAGGCGTTAAAATGAAGTCCACTCCCTCACCGAGCCCCATCACTCTCGGCCATTCCGACTCCCGATTGAACACATAAAATGCAGGCTTATGAGCTATCTGCATCGTATATTTCCCTATAAATGGCTGAGGACTAACTGCAACAAAAAGAAGATGCACAATGTAAAATAGGGTGCATGAAGACAGAGGTTACACATTTATAAGGGCGCAATAATACAACACTATTGTCTTTGTCGACCAGGGTAGGTGTTTTTGGACTGCAGGGTAGCTTAGTGGTTCCTTAACTGGAAGGTCACACGTTTGAGCTCCACAAAAGCCAATTTGTCCATCGTTATCGCAGTGTCCTTGAGCACGGTACTGCGTCCGTGATCCAGAGGCATTGCTGCCGCCTGACCTTGTGCTCTTGTTAAAAGCAAACATGTGCGGGTGTCTCAGAATGTCAGAGGGATATGCAAAGACACACATTCCTGATAGTGACTGAGAGCTAAAAATGTAATTTTAATTTAAATTCAACACACATGCCCTTTTTCAGCAGGACTCCCTTATACACACACCGTGACACACAATCTCACCTAGGAGCTGTGCAGCACAATCACAGTCTTCTTGTTGGCTACTGAGCAGCTCCACTGGAGCAAAGGCCCTTAAGTGCCTTCTCCCACCTTGTTTTGTGTTTGTGTGTGTGTATGTGTGTGTGTGTGTGTGTGTGTGCATGTGCGTGCTTGTTGGACAGAGGCCACATAATATAGGCTGCAGGCTGAAGGTTCATGGTCCAGTTCCCCTGATCACGAAACTGCCTTCCTGTCAATCACCTTGCTCCAAGTGCTGTCAGCTTGTTAAGTACAGTATCGCTCCTATCACTCTAATTTCCTCCATCACACAGGCTTGTTTGTTTCATTTTCTATGGTTGCCCCATTGGACAGTTGCCTATCAGCATTTTCAGCCAGCCAATGTTTAATTTACCAACACTGGGCCTCATTACACAGCAGCTGGAGCATGAATCTCTTTCCTAAGGAACTGCAAAGGGAGCTGAAGTCAACATCATGTCTGATACAATTCTTCCCATTCAGAACTACAATGCCAACATTTGTCCAGGTGTTGTAATATATACCCAGTACCTTCTCAATGCGACCTTGTGTTCCCTTCTGGCCCTAACCGTACCAGTATCGTATGCTAGTGAATATAAAGTAATCCAGATTCTGATATAGTCAATAGCCAGTACCCTTGCTATCTAAACATATTAATAAATGTTACTTATTTATTTATGACCTGTATTACCGTATCCACACCAGTATGGAGTACGTACCTTGCTATTTGAACTCGGGAGCTCTACCTCCTGAGCTGCTGCCACCCCTTGTATCACCTCCTCTCTGTAACCCTATCTATATAGAACCCTTGCTATTGATCTGTATGCCCCCTTTTCGACTGTGTTATGCTAAGATATTCCATGAAATATTTATTTATCCCGCGTTTCTACCTCTTCAAATCAGAGCTATCCTTCCCAGTCACACCTGCTGATCCAAGCCATTTTTTGAGGTGTGGATTTAGCGTCCAGTCGGCTGCGCCTAGTGCGTCATATTCAGCGGGTTGGAGCCGCATCGCTGCACAATAAAGGTTGAAGTGAAGGGAATATCAACACGGTCGTCTGTGCCATGAGTGGTGTCACGGGTATTATTACGCCTATCCACCTTCTCGGCCCTCATCATCATCTGCTGCCGTTGACATAGTGCATAGGGATATAGACTGGGTGAATGTACCGTATGTGTGTATTTGTGGAAGTAAGAGAGAAACAGGGAAAGAGAGAGAGAGAGAGAGAGAGAGAGAGAGAGAGAGAGAGAGAGAGAGTGAGAGAGAGAGAGAGAGAGAGTGTGCATGTGTATGTATGTGTATATTTATGTGTGTGAATAATTGTGTGTATTTCTGTGAGAGATAGCCGGTGTCTATACAGTATGTGTGAGTGAGTGAGTGAGTGAGTGAGTTAATGAGTTAATGAGTTAGTGAGTTAGTGAGTTAGTGTATACAATGAAGACAGAAATAGCTTAGATAGCTGGCATACG
>OMOT01020400.1:7286-17340 GCA_900312575.1 Acanthochaenus luetkenii | reverse complement strand
TACACTTTTCGTTTGCCGCTTTGTTGTGTCAGTGCCTCGACACAAAAGCCCCGAGCCAATCGAGGAATTTAGCTGATGAAGCTACGGGAAAATCCTCTTGAACATTCAAGGTCATGTGACAAAAGGGGAACAGCATTTACATGCAAGCTTCAGGTGAAGGCGAGATCTCATGTTGGCTTGTTCTGGATAGAGAATGAAACTTTTTTTCAAAACCCCCTTAAATTCAGAACAGCCATTCAGACGACATCCTCTTGATCGAAATATGACATATCTAATATTATATTTAATGAAGGTGTCGTACCAACCCATGAATTCATTCTGATTGTATCAACAACTGACTGATGTGCAGCTTATACATTCTGCAATGTGGATACAACAAATCCAAGTGAGAAAGTTCCATCTGTGGTCGTCTTCCAACAATCCTCGGCCCTGGAGGCTACACGGGGCTAATTGTGGCCCCATTTCCCTTCCGTTTCTTTTGGTTTTTACTCAGTGTCGGGGTCAGGGAAGTTCCCAAGTGACCAGCGGCAGAAGCAACAGCCAGTGGCCCCCTCTGAGTGTCGGTAATTAGAGCCCTCCTCCTCCCCGTGCTTCCCCACAGACCCAGGCCTGGGGACATCTCGCTCCCCATCTGAGGGGCAGGGGGTAGAGAAGGGGAACAGCTGCTGAGGGGAAACCACTCTCTGGTTCCCATGGATGACCAGCATCCCTCCGTCCTCCTCAGAGGATGTGCAGCAGCATCCTTGATGAGGATGATGGGGCTTGGACCAGACGTGGGATTAGTCTTGCACTGTCTGGTGCCTCATGACTGGGCTGACTATCTTGCCTCCTCTCTCTCTCTCTCTTTGCAGCATTTCAACACACTCTGGTGAATGTAATACACAAATGCCATTTTTACTGTTGTTCAAGCTTACATATGCCATATGAACAACAAAGTATATCATAAGCAAGCGAGATTCACAGGACCAACGCTGTGACTTCTACCTTGCATTCCCACTGTTGTTTCCCAAGCTCTTGCTGCCCTCGCTGACGGCAAAAACACACCTGGTAGCATACATAGCTGCCCATGGTCCGGTCTCTCTGTGGTTAAACCCACCAACAGCTTGTTTCTATTTCAGCATTTCATTTCATATACTGTATGTAAGAAGATAAAGTGCATCATTATCAGCATTACAACCTGAGCATACTAGGGGAAAAAACGTTTTTACGTATTTATATATATATATGAAATACACAGTATAAATGTATTTCATGTGCTGAAAGGACTTGTGGTCAATAGGCGCCTGGAGAATGCAAGGGGAAGATTGTTTTTTTTACTATATAGAAGTGTACTTGCGCCATCTAGCGAAAAAATGCACAATAACAGCCTGAAAGTCAAACATCTTGCTGTATGACAATAAATAAAATATGTATGTCCTAGTATTGAACTGATTTCTCATATTTATTTACTTTTTTTTTTACAATTTAATAACAATGATGACTTAACATCATAAAATAAATTCCCATCATAGATATGACTTGAAGTTGAATTGAAGAGTCCTGTCTCATGTTGTTGTCCATGCAGTGCTTCCTCCCCCACTCTCCATGTCACACCATGGTGTTGTGGTTCTCAGCTGAACTGTCATAAGGGACATTTAGTGTTGCAGAAGTCTCCCGACTTAAACAGCCGGTAGACATTGACAAGTGGGAACATAGTGACTGAGCCAATCATGGAGCCCATCTGTGCTGCAGCTCCACACCAGACCAGGGCGTTGTGGTTCCGGTCTCTCAGGATGACACCTACCATTACTTTCACATACGTCAGGGTTCCAGTAAAGAAGACCCACGAAAGCACCTGGGAATTGCAAAAGAGACGACGTCTACTCAGCATTGTAGCTGAACAATAATCTAGCACAAGATGACGATCTAAATGCATGGCTGAAATACAAAACAGTATTTTATGCATCACTATTTTCATCAACATTGATATCTTAACAGACTAACAGCACAAATATGTTACCTCATCACCAGGTGTGATGACTCTGTGATGTTACTCAATGCTGTCTTCTGTAATAAAGAAGTTGAACTTTGCCACAGGCATTTTCCTGATGAAGTAACTGAGTGAATCTGTGTTTATCCTGTCTATGCCATAACGTCTTACACAGTATCTTTGTGTGTCACTCACAATGATTGCCTCTCCCACTGCAGAACTTTGGAGCAGAGGACATGGACTCATAGCTGCCATAGCCATGTTATAGATGCCAAATCCTGTCCCCAACAGACCCAGCAAACCCAGGAAGACCAGTGACCTGAAAACAATATAGGACAGGATTTGTAATCACTAGTGATCTGCATATCCCCAGGAAGTAACGCCATATAAAGACAGCTAATCTTTAAAAGGCGACTTTGATTGACTTTGATTATCCCACATAAACTGTGACATTCACTGGAATGCTTAGCGCCAATGTGAAAATGTTAACGATAAATCGATACCAATGTCACGTTTACCTTTTTGGGTAGAACATTGCAACGGTGCAAGCCAGTGGGTTGGCCACCGATGCCAGAGCTGCGGAGAGGTGATAGGCCAGGTTCCCGTAGGGCATACAGGAATATGTCTGCACAGAGGGCAACACGCCATTGGTTGCAGCATTAACCCACACCACCAGGAAGTAGATGAAGGTCAGTTGGTAGTGTTCTAGTTTGGCCCTCAGAGGCCTGCTCTGGCCTGTCCCCTTGCCATGGCGTTTCACACCCTCACCATCAGTCTGCGCTCCAGGGTTATCCAGGCCAGAGCAGACAGATGCCACAGTGTCTGGTACAAGGTTCTCGGTGGACAGCTCGAATGTCCGAGGAAGTCTGTTTAGTGCACAAAAAGCAGCCAGGCTTATGCACATCATGGCTGCCAGGAAGAAGAAAAAAACCTCAGTGGAAAAGTTGGGAGGAAGATACTGGGTCTGTAACGACCACAAGTCCCCATCGCCTGTGTGGTTTCCTGAGGAGTTGACACATTTGGCCAAGCCGACACCTTGTGCCAGGGCCACCAGGCCAGGAATGAAACCGCTCAGTCCTTCCCCAATAAAGTATGTGGTGATGTAGTTTGCTGGAAGCTGCATCATGAAAGGCAGGAAGGTAACCGAGGAAGTGCAATCCACTAGAGAGAGGAAGAAGGTTATGATGAAGAAGGCAGTGCTGTGTGAGGCCCCAGCCACGACCGTCGTCTCATCCCAGAAGAAGGCGAGCAGGAGGCAGGACAGGACGCCGATGGACAGGATGGAGTAGATGACAACGTGCTCTTTCAGACGGCCCGGGCACAGTTTGTACATGAGAGTAACTAGCAGAGGTCCCATGTTAGCCAGCTGGATGATGACTGTCAGGTAGGAGGGAAGCTCCCAGCCCTCAGGGAGAGCGTTGACGATGAGGGGCAGTTCCACCCACAGGCCATTCACAGCCACCCAGGAGCCCAAGCCAAAGGCACAGGCCAGCATGTGGACGAGCAGAGCCATGCCGCAGCCCGATCAGAAATCTCCCCAAATGGCTCAACTTCTGCTACTTGTCATACCTTGAGGATCAAAGAGTCAAGAGCCTTACATTTTGCCACTACATTGTTCCAAAATACAGCTTCTGAGGAAGAGCCTCCTCTTTAGATATTGTTGAAGTGTAGGTTGTAAGATTTTAAGCATTATATCCTGTCAAATATCTTGTCAACTGTTATCTCAAATAGGGAGGGATGAATAATGAAGCTCCTGTGTACCATAACTTTGGCCCAGTTGTATTTTTAGAATACGCAACAAAAAAATCTTGAAGCTTGTAAATCTCTCTCCAGGAAGCAAGCGGCCTATGGCAGCAGCACAAATGTATCAATATCAATAGGTAGCTAATAATGTCATGCTCAAACATACATCCACCAGATGAGGCACTTCGTGAAAACGTCCAAAACCTACTTCACTAAGTTAGTAACTCTCTTCCTCAGAGCTGTTTCCATCCTACAACATTTAGAACAGAGAAATGTCCATGAGCAGGTAATGGTGAATTTCTCTTATTGTTTCAAGTGGTGGTTCTTTGTTACATTTATTTTTGCTACTCAGTGGAGCAAATGTCAAATTGTGTTCCCTAACTTGAAGAGGGTTTCATTTATTAGTTACAGTCAACAACCATTTACAACTTTACATGCTTTGATAAAGTAAAGTAAGTCAAGGACAAGTGCCTTGCGTCATAGATAAAGTAGCTGGGAAGACATGGCTCTCATAACGGAAATCATGCATCCAAGGTACCAAAATGAGTCATCTCAGTTAGCATACTGTATATTATCCCCGTTTTATATATATATATATATATATATATATATATGCTAACTGCAAATATAACAAAAATATCTTGCCACACCAATCACATGATGTGTCCAACTTGGTGCAATAAAGTATTGCAACAGCTTGTGAAAAAGCGGTTTAATGGGCAAAACATGTAACCAATGGAGATAAGTGGGGAAGTTTCAGAAAAACTGAAAACAGAATTGATATATAAAACATGCATCTTACACACACTTAGTGTTCCCATAAGCCCAGTAATTGCATGGAAATATACTTACAAGTGTCTTCCGTCTCTGGACGCCGTGAATGTGACTTGCTGTCATCTTACACAGAGCGTAGTGACAGTGTGAGATCTCCTTCGAGTGTTTCTTAAATTAACAGACTGGGGGAAATCACATGGCAGTCTGCTGGGTAGGTCAGAGTCCAGTCCAGCAGTCAAGTCCACCGGAAAACAGAGGGCAGTGTCTAATTAAACTGAGCTTTCACTGTTACACCCTCCTGATTTCCAGGCGCTCCAGGTCAATGCAGAAGTCACCTTGAACATTTTGGCATGCACACACATTTGACTTGCTCCAAGAAACAAATCAAACATGCTCTAGTTGTTGTGGGGTATTGTTGAAGTCTACTGGTCACGTGTACAGGATATGTAGTGTATCTATCACTGGAGAAAAAACTTCAACACTGCCTCACTATACACACTGGACAGTCTGTGAACAGTAGGGTTAAAATCTGTGTAAGAGCCAGAATTGCGAAATTATTCCAGGAAACTAGCCGCTTCTTCACCCCCCTCCCCCCTTCTCCATTTCTATTCAGTAATAGGACACCACTGGCCTCCTATCACTACACCATTTATCTCTATATTTAATTTTCACAGCTGGTTTTAGTCCCAGTAAGGTCAGGAGTTGCATGGCAACCTGAGACTACTATGAGTATATTATGTGCAGTTCCTATGTAATAATTGTAAATAAAACAGTCTGGTATCAGATACAGCCAATGGAGTGGAGAAAATAAAACCAGAGAAATGCTCGAGTGTTACAGACCAGAAAAGACTGACCACACAAACGTCAAATACACACAAAATGAACTTCTGTGACCTTTTGCAGTGAATAAAGCATATCAATAGGGCGCATCCCAGTGGGTCAACGGGCCAATCACCAATGTATGATATCTAATAAAGCAGAAATGTCATGATCTAAAAAATAAGTGTTTAAATGGTGTCCAACAGAAAGAGCGGCTGCGGTTGTTTATCTACTTTGAATTTTGAAAAGGTCTTTCAGAAAAGGATTTTGAACAGAATAATAAATAATAAAGATCGGGATAAGGTTAGATGTGTCTCCAGGTCAGTGTTCTTGTGTCACCACAAGTTTGGAACTCCTTTTCATGAACGCTCGGTCACACTTGAAACTGGGACATGACTACCTTCATCGCTGACAGACTAGCAGCAGCTTTTATTACTAGTACAGTGAATTGGGTATTGAACATGAAAGTTTCATTTCACAACTGTATCTCATGGTGGGTTTACATTCTAATTTGGGGAGGGGGGTAAAATGTCAAATTAACATTACATGTTGTCTACACACAAATCAGATCACATTGATCATTACATTATTATAGAGATGTCTTACAAACAAGCATAAATTGTGCTGCTAAGTAAAAGCCAAACTGGAAGTGAAATTTGAAATGGTCTCCTCACTGATGATGGGAGTGTTTACATTACACTTTTGCTGCATTTGGTAAGGTCATTCAAGGGCAGAAGATATGTAAACACTGTACATAAGGCAAGTCATTGTGTACAAATGCAAAAGAAAATCTACTTTAATAACCCCACTATGTGGTGTGTGAATGACTGACCTTAAACCCATTAACACCAACATCTAGGGATCCAGATTGACCACACAAATGGAAAAGCGTGACTTGGGATTTATGAAAGACGAGAAAAAAGAAAAAAAAATGTGTCATGTGAAGTAGCAAAGAAGACAGTTCCACCAGTCAGACATCCTCTGACATTACCACAGGACCAAGAGGTAGCTGATTTATATGTTCTTTTCAAGCATTGTTTAGTGGGATGTTTGCAGACCTCTTGATGTGGGCTACACATATTGTGATGGTGTAAGAATAGATATTCTGGTGTTGATAGATTATGTTCACTTTAGTTCTAATGACATACAGTTTGTACTTCCTTAAATTAAATAATTATAAATATCTGTGGTTTGCTTTATTTTGTAAAACTACATTAAAAAAACAAAAAAGGGAAAAACAAAAGCTACGCGACAGTTGACTAAGGTGACTTATGGGCACCTTGCTATGAGCTGCACTCACATGCATGTACCATGAGACTGCGACAGTTATTCTGTGCATGTTGCCCATAACCTCAACAAATACTACATTTTCGTAGGGAAAGGTAAACCTTGAAAGATAATGTGTCTCGTAACTAACAGCAACCACGCGTTAAGTGAACTATTCGCAATTAAGTTAAGTGGCTACTTTCAATGTTACAAAAAGGCAACACACGAGATGTACACCCAATAAGATTATTTATGTTATTGTACAATCTGCATTTATAACAAATAATAATAATAATAAAAATAAAAAGATTAGTAAGATGTACAGTATTCGAATGATCACATCTGGTGTGGACTGAGGACTCCACCTGCCTTGTCTAATCCACCCAGAACTCCAGTGAAGGGAGAGGGAGGGGGCCAGGGCCTGAGAATGGCTTTCATGAACAGTGAATGAGTGTGCATGTGTGTGTGTGTGTGCATTTATGCATATACTATGTTTGCTTGTGTGTATCTGTCATTGTATAAGCAGGTCTGCTGCTGTGTGTGTGTGTGTGTGCGCGCGTGCACAGCCGGAGGTACTGGCAGGCAACTGAATGTCATGTGGCGGTGGATGGGATGAAAGGATGAATGCAAACAGAAGAGCTGGGGAAAAGGAGAAAGGGAAATGAGGCAAAAGTAGCACGGGCTCAGTTGGTGTAGATCTGGCCCTCGGGTGGCTGAGGGAGCTTCATGTTTTCCTTGCACATCATAAGCCGTCTGAGGTCCTGCAGCACCATCCGGATACTGTAGGAGTTCTGCCACTTGGCCAGTGCCGACACCGCTCGCGTGTCAACCTGCAGGATAGAGAACGAACAGGGACGGATCCGATGTTACACCATGCACCCCGTCACACCAATAACCTACGTCAGTACACGCAATGGAAAGTGTACATATCAATCAGTGAAATGGAAACGAAAATTGGAGACACTTGGAGACCTCAAAATTCTATCAGCAACCATCACTTGATGAGAAGAATCTGTGTGTATTGCAACGCAAACACAATAGAAATTGTCTTCTTGCTAATCTTTGCCTTTGAATAAACACAAACATGTGGGAAAGGAGATTTTAAGGAATTTACTGGTATGGGGTCTTCAAATTGTGTTATAAATATGCAGGTGATGCACTGACTTTCGCATATATATTTATTTCTGTCCCCTTATAAATGTAGACTGTGCTAGCTCTGAGAATTCAAGAAAGCAGCACTTTGAACCGGACCTTGTTCATCTGGACTGACCAGGCTACTGAGCAGCCATGGGAAAATATGATGCCAAAATATCTTCCATTGCTTGTGTAATTGATGGGACTTTGTTGATACATGCCACTCTAGACGCATGTATACTGCAAATCAATATGAACAAGCTTTACACTGCCTGCACATACTCCCAAATAACCTCAATACTAGGGGTGTTAACGATTAGTCGTTGATCGATTAACAATCGTTAATAATTTGGTCGATGAACATTTCAAACGTAACGATCAAATTTAACTATTTGAGGTCTCATCTTAATTGTGTTAATTGTTAGTGAAATGCAATCATTAAGTTCAACACAAGAGGGCACTGCAATTAGGAAACGGACGAAGACGAAGCGAACCATGTGACCGACAACAGAGGGGTCGTGGGTCACAGGCAGTGCTGCAGTCCAGGAGGCAAGGCCTCAGCCTGTGAGACGCGAAGCTAATGATGCTACTTCTGCGTGACCACTAACTTACTTCACCCGCACCAACGACATGGAAACAGAAGTGGACAACTTTCTGAAGGACATTCCACCACCGCTAAATGTCAGATTGGACGAAAGTCCATGGAGGAAGATTCCCGAGGCTGGCAAAGTTAGTGTGAAGCTACTTCTGCTGCCTGTGACATCGGTCTTATCGGAACGTGTATTTTCAGCAGCTGGACTCACTGTAAACCGACACGACTCACCCTGATCATGTAAATATGCTTGTATTGTTAAATACAAATCAACAGGCTTGGATAGTTACTGCACTTATGTAGTTTAAGTTTGAAGCCTGAGCTGTCGTAGTTTGTCGCAGCTTTCTCATTTCAAGAGGGAATTATAATATATATAATTATTATAGCTTTGTTTTCAAAAACATTTCGTAATCATTTAGCAAATGTAAGTTTCTAATTAAGGCTCATCTTATTTTCGCCTCGGAAGAGTGAGCTACATTTCCCGAGCCTTATTCAAATATCATACTTAAACAAAACCGCGTTCATCATTATATTTGTGTTATGCCATGAAACAGGTGTATTTATCTAATGTTTCAATAAAGCTTTGATTGAGAAAGAAAAATGCATTTTTTATTTTCTAATAAGAAATATTCATAAGAAATGTTTAGCTGTATCGATTGATGGATTGGTCGTTCATTAACTTTGGCGACTATCGATCAAGGAAATTCCCTAGAATTTGCAACCCTAGTCTGGACTGATGCTCATATTCAGCTACTTCTTTGTGTGTTATTAACTGGTATGAACACCAGAGAAGAAGAGACAGACAAGTCCATCATGCTTAGCTAAAGTTAACTAAGTTAACTCAAAAGTGAACTAAACCCCCAGAAGGGAAAGCATGTCGATGTGCTGATGTTGGTGAGAGGCTGTAGGATTTTCATTAGGTCCTTGTTGAACTATGCATGTCTGAAATGCTTCAGGATACAATATTCTGATTATTCTGACAATATTCCCCTCTTCTGCCAAGTCAACAGATTTACTGATAATCATATGACTTCTCTTCCCCTTTTTTCAAAATATTTGTGTCCATGACTAACCTTCTGCTTGTTTTCTTTGGCTTATATTCCTCTTTTATCCCCCCCGCTCATTCCTTCCCTTACGCTTTTCCTGTTGAGATTATTTCTTTTTTCCTCTCCTGTCTCTTCACTGATGAAGTGCAGTGGTTTTGAGAAAGTGTTAGCATGGAGCTACTATCACTCCACATAGTGTATGTTAAAGTGTTAGCATGGAGCTACTATCACTCCACATAGTGTATGTTAAAGTGTTAGCATGGAGCTACTATCACTCCACATAGTGTATGTTAAAGTGTTAGCACGGAGCTACTATCACTCCACATAGTGTATGATAAAGTGTTAGCACGGAGCTACTATCACTCCACATAGTGTATGTTAAAGTGTTAGCACGGAGCTACTATCACTCCACATAGTGTATGATAAAGTGTTAGCATGGAGCTACTATCACTCAACATAGTGTATGCTAAAGTGTTAGCGTGGCGAAGTGTATGATCTACTGGAGACACATGGATGATTTTGGTGTCTTATGTTACAGGTAAGTTGACCAACGGGACAATCTCCCCAAAACTCTTGTTTATTCCTTAAAAACTCATCATATATATTGTTGACCAAACTTCTCTCTCTCTCTCTCTCTCTCTCTCTCTCTCTCTCTCTCTCTCTCTCTCTCTCCCCCTCACACACACCCACACACCCACCCACACACACACA
>OMOT01020325.1:1040-11117 GCA_900312575.1 Acanthochaenus luetkenii | reverse complement strand
AGAAACAAGAAAGGACAGAGAGGGAAAGAGTTTTTAAAAAGGGAAATGAAGAGTGACAGACAAGCAGGGCGAATGTACGGGAAAGAAAGTAAGAAGGAGTTAAGAGCAATAAGGATGGAAAGACAGAGATGGAGGGAGGAACGAGAGGGGAAAGGAGGAGGGAAGGAGGAATGAAATGTCAAACGTAACGGGAATTGAATTACAAGGAAGAAAGCCGGTGAGGAATCAGAGGAGAGGGAGGACTTCAACAGGCAGGGATGTGAGCTCAGAAAAGCAGAAAAGAGGCAGGTGTGTGCGTACAGACTTACTGCTTGGCCACATGTGAAGTGTTGCATATTGTATGTGTCTTTAAAGCTTGGGCGACTGTAATATCCGGAGTTGTATAAGCTACTGTGCAGCAACTGACAATCAGAAACGGACTCATCTTCTGCAGTATCAAAGAGATCTGGGAGACAACTATGTCTAGCTATACAAACCTAGACAAAAGAACACTTTACCATGGCTCAATGAGGTCCTCTGGCGACAAATGAAAGCGCCAGATTCTGCACTGAAAAGAGCACTTAAATCAGGTCATAATAACGACAGGCATGTTTTTACATCCCTTCGAAATAAGGTAGTAAGGAACATAAGGAAGGCTAAAGCTGAGTTATTTGAGTAATTGATAAAGCAAGGGGAAATGGGAAACTGATCTGGAAAAATCTTGGAAGAAATGATGATCAGAGAACAAAGGAACCTGAACTCAAAGTGAATGGAATTGTAACCAAATATCATGATATGATAGCAAGCACTTTGAAAAAATGTTTTATTAACTAAAAGGAGCTGGCCCAAAGCTTATCCTCCAGAACCCCAGCTTGTATCCCCACCAATGATGCCCAACCAATTTTTAGAATAACAGAAATATCTGAATCAGCAGTGGTAAACATCATGAGCTCCTTAAGAGACTCAAAAGCAAAGGATGCTTATGGTTTGGATACATGTTGTTCAAATCATATAAGGATGCACTAGTCTGCCCCACTGCTGATCTGATTACTCTGTCAATTAAGCAAGGAATTTTTCCAAGGACCTGGAAGTCAGCTGTTGTGACACCCATTTCCAAGGCTGGTGACCAAACAACAGTTGGAAACTACAGACCCATCAGTATTTCACCCATAGAGTTCAAGGTGGTTGAGAAATGGGTAGCTAAGCAGCTGACTACTCACCCGAGCAAGGGCTATACCCCTCTGCACCCCAATTAAATTCTGATTTTGCACCACCCACTCAACAGAAAGAGCCTATTGCTACTTCCTTGAAAGCATAAAGTCAAAATTAGATGACGGTGGTGAAATAGGTGCAGTTTTCCTGGATTTAAAGAAGGCTTTCGATACTGTGAATCATGAGGTACTATCCTGTTTCTCCATTGATGCCATTAAATGGATGAATTAATATCTAACAAACAGGAAGCAAAGTGTACATATTGGCAATACTCAATCAACATACCTTAACTGTAACATTGGTGTTCCTCAAGGATCAATACTGGGCCCTATTTTGTTCAGCTTGTATATTAATGACCTGCCTTTTGTCTGCCCATCTGTCAACATACAAATGTATGCTGATGACAAAGTTATTTATATACATGCTAAATAACAAACAGCAAGCCTAACTATCTCTACCACACCCGATACTCATCACGGAGAAGCAAAAAGAGGAGCAATAATGCTCTCTGTCCTCTGAGATAGATACAAGATGTAGCATAAGTGGATGTGTGTGTGTGTTCACAAATGTGCATTGTACACATTGTATTGTGCACATACAAACCCACATACTGTATGAGTGTCTGTGTACTGTATTATCTGCAAGTGTGTCAATGGGTAAGTAAAGTTTGTAAGGCGACATGTTTTTGAGGGATTATTTCCTGGCGGAGACTTCCATTTCTTCCTGTGGGTGCCATGTGTTTGATAGTAAGCTGAGTGTAATGTAATGTACACACGAAAACACTCAACTCAGGCAGAATGAAATAACAACAAAACAGAAACTTTGACAAAATCAAATTAAGGCTTCATGTTTACTGTGATGGATTATCTAGCTCGGGCAATTTTCAAGTCAGGAAGTTGTTTTTCATGCTGTACAAAAATGAATGGCTTCTGAAGGGAGGAAAACGAGCCATGATTCCTCCAACTATGCTGACTGTGTGCAGACAGCACCAATAATAATGTAAAGGAGAGCGGCAACCTAGACGATTGGCAACAATCACAGGTATTATCCTTTAGACCTGAACACGGCACTAACATGGCCTGTACCATAACAGTGTTTGCTGTGATGAAAAATCTGTCTCCCTCTACGTAGTAGAGAACACATGTGGAGCGAGCACTAGCGTCAAACAGAGTGATTGAATTGGGGTGACAGGATGGGCAGATGTCACACTGACAGACAGCATATCCAAGATGGCCACTGATTAAGTTAATGACAGCAGCTATCATTCTAATTGGATTGGGTTAATTGACAATTGCAGGCAGGCACGCGCGCACGCACATCTGCACACACGCACACACACACAGGCACACACAAATAAACAAACACTTGACAGAGGAGACAAGTTGCCCTAGTGTAAAGGGAAATGCCGCCAGTCTGTGAGGCGGTGTCCACCCTGCTTATCTCAAGCATAACAGTCTAAGTTGTACGGCAGTAGGGAGTGGAAATACAGATAATTTCAGTGGGTTATAACACGGTCTGGCATGACAGAGAAAAATGTCTTACAGAACTCACCCAACTTAAAGCATCATTAAAGTTTGGGTTTGTCATGATGTAACTCCAAATATCGCAGAAATATCTTCAATAGTTGCTCCGTTGATAAAAACTAGATAATCCAAAATAGGGTTTATTTCTCTCTACATTGACTTGCATTGCATGAACAGTCAAATTTTTTGCATCAGTTACATCATGGCGAGGAAACTACACAACCCAAACCTCTGCCAAACTTTAATGAGACTTTAAAGGAAAATCCACACTAAAATATTTTAACACTGTTTAACAAAAAAGTAATTGGCATTTCTGGGCCTATTTACTGTCTTTTTCTTATTACCACTGATAATTGGCCAAAGTGACATCATATCAAGATATTTCATTGTAGAAGAGGAAGAGTCATCAATTTCTCCACTGACAGTAGCCTCAACAGACCAGAATGCAATGCAGCCACAACACATGTTGCATTTTTAGTAAGGGGCACGGTCGACTGGAAACACTCGCTCTCTGGCTGTCACAATACAATCGCTGTCACTATCGCTATTACTCTCTTTACCTGCACGTTCTGAATGCAACTTCAAGTTCACGCCCGTTCTCTGGGGGCTGTTGAAAGGCATTCTGGGAAATTTAAGAAATCACTAACTGAAGTAGAAGTAGTTCGAAGATTGAGGAAAAGTGGGTACAACAAAAAAGTATATTACAACACCCTGGAATGCATTGAACATCACAGATTGGTGATATTTAACAGAATATCTGCGGGTAGATTTTTCCTTTAAAGCCTATTCAGAGTGTATGTGTGTTTTTCCTGCCCGCATGTGTGTGTTTTCTTTGTGTACACATTCTCTGTATCCTTCTGTTTGTGTGTCTATGTGTGTGTGTGTCGGTTTCTACTGAGAGTCCGTTGAATGGCCTAATAGGTACGAGTGCCGCTGCGTGAAAAAGAGGAGAGTGCCGCATGCTGAATGCTGCAATAAGAGGCCAAGGTCCTAATGGATGGGAGGTCTGAATAGGCCTCTCCTCTACTGTATGCTTCCTCAAGGGAAGTGTGGCCTAAGGGCACTCATGTACTCACAACGCTTCCTACCGTTCTCACCCTCTTTTCCGCTCATCATCATCATCTCCCTCTTTCTCTGACACACACACACACACACACACTGAGCCATTAAGGTCTTTTTTACATTAGGAACGGTTGCCTCCGTTCCGTCCCCGAGAACGATGGTCCCCCCCCCCCGGCCAGCTTTCACGTTGTTCACCAATGTTGTTCCTTTTCCAGAGCACAATTGAGAGAGAGAGAGATGAGAGAACACTCCGATACAGCAGGTGGCGGTATGCATCTAGTTGGTTTGCGATCCGCCAATGAACACAAGAAGAGTACACGTGCGTCATCTAGTACTCGACAAGTTGTTAGAGAAGTAAACAAAGCCTGTACAATGGAGTCGCCCTTCGCCCTGTGCCTACTTTTATTATTTTGGAGGCCATTTTTCAGTCGAGGAAGAGTCTCTCACCTGCCTTCCTACTTTCACTTCTTCAGAAGACCAGAGTGATCCTTTTGCTGTCATTGTCGCTGATGTTTTGAACAGGACGGATGGTCGAATAGTTATGACGTCGTCACATTGTTACAGCAATCCTCTTCCATGTTTTGGTACAGTTGTGTTCACACTTGAATCGTTCTGTGCCCGGGGACGCCTGAACCGTCCCCCAGACCACCTTTTCAGGTGGTCCCGGGCACGGAACGGTGATCCGGAATGCAGCGTTCACACTAACCATACAATCCGGACTTTGGGGGGGAATCGTGCTCGGAAACGGCCCCGGGTCCGTAGTGTGAAACCACCCTAACGCTCTCTCTCACATGATCACCTTATGCTGTGTAAGAAGCTACTAAATTCCCTTACGAATCACGCCCAAAAAGAACAAAGGATCGACCCGAGGGAGAAGGAGGGGAGAGAGGAAGAAAGAGAAAGTTGAGGCAAAGATAGACAAAAAAGCACGAGGGAGGATATTGGAGGTGGTAACTTAAAGGGAAGAGATTCCTTGCCACATAGATTGAAACCAAGGCAGAGACATATTAGATTGAGGTGTCATGTAAAGAACATTATAGTTGCTTGCAGTCGTCCATGTGCCACGGTCTCCTTTCCCATATACGTCCATTTCGGTCAAGGCTTTTACTGTGAGCTAAGAGGAACCAGCTACTATTACGGCCCCTTATATCCATTGATCGCCATAAACCTCGTTCAATTCCACCTCATTACCCAGAAGACCACGTGAGCCGATTGAGCTAATTTAGCCACCATGCCAACATGGGACGTCTTCAGATCAAATCTCACGCAGTGACAAGTAAATACAATCCGTAGGAGGAATACAGAACATCAGCATATGGTATTTTGATAGTAAAAAAAAAAAAGTCACATCATCCCTCTCTCTCTCTCTCCCCCTGTTTTCACACTTCCAGCGAAGAGCTAAACAACCGCTGTAACTCACACAGCAGATGGTGTTGATTAAATGTGAGGACGGTGCCTGCATCTTAACATCTCCGCTCCATCACCATCAACTCACCGAGCAAGTTGTGTTTCTCTCCCAAGGCGTGACGCAACCACGCCAAAAACAAATTGTCCCTCATCCCTCTGCATTAATCGGGATGTAAAAAAAAGAAAAAAAGAAAAAGGTTTGACTGGATTGATGGGGTAAATCAATGAGAGCGTAACTATGGCAACAGGCTGTCAGGCCTAATTGGATGTATCTGTCTCTTAGAGCTGGATTGATCGAGACCGGGAGTGCCTGGGAGGCCTAATTTAGTTTGGCGAGGTGTACTGTCGTGTTTAGACTAAGGAGCAGTGAAAGGTTGTACGGATCAATTGAGCTCGTACAGCAGGGGACTGATACGGCCAGGGTCCCACTGGGGCCACCCATGCTAACAATGTGTGCATTCATCTCGCTGGAGGACGTCTACTTATCACTACGCGAAAAGAAGCGACATCCACAATCTACCCTCAACCTAATGGCTTCCGAGAGGTGACAGGGTCGGTAAGAGAGACTGTCCTGTAATACGCTGATTGGTTGCTCAAACTAAAATAAATAACTTTCGGCAACTTTTAATACAAGATACTCACCTTTAGGGCGCGGGAGCGGTTGGCCAGCAGTTTCTCGATGTTCCCTGCAGCAGTCGCCACCAGTTCTCTGGCGTTGTTGGACTCCACACTGAAGTGCGGTTTATGTTTATCATATATCTGAGCCAATCAGAAGAGAAGAGCAGAGGTCAGAAGTGAGCATAAGAGGAAACTTGAGCTCCAGTTCCTAGACGACTAGCCGAAATAGCTGAATTCAGATATATTTTTGTTGGATTTCTATATACTTTATCTGTTTTCTGCCTCTATCCAAAGCTAGATTTAACGTATCTGAAGTTGAAAATCTTACACTACATCATCTTGTAGCCTTCATCGGACTTCACCGACACAGTGATTAAAAAAGGAAGCTACATGTCCAGTGATTAAATTGCAGTGTCAGCTTATGTAACAAGACTATTTTCTGAGATATGGAATATGGTCCAGCAAAGCAATAAGAAACACAAATGCCAAACAGCCAATTATTTAGCAGCCGAAGGGGTTTTCATTGTTCGACATTCAGAACTTGTCTTCATCCTCCAGCCGGATTTTGCTTTAGTTCAAGAGTAATATTAAAGGGTAATACGACTGAATTTCAGATTTTAACTGTACAAGTATTAATGTACAATTATCAACGTGAATTCTCAGACATGTATATATATTCATCAATATTCTCCACATGGACTTTAAACTTGCAAACTGCATGACACTCCCTCTCACATTCCGCATGCTGTATATGGTATACTATGTTTAAAGAAGGGGAGCCGTCAAAACCATCAGGTACTGATACAGCAAAAGAAGAGAATTCATCGATAGAAAATATCACCACACTTACAGATACACTTAGTACTCCAGTAATATAGCTTTGCCCATAACTTTGTGTAACCACATCAAATAAAAAGATGTGTTTTTTAATGTCTTGTAATGACTTCAGTGTTACTTTAAAGTTCACAGATTTTTCCTCTTGGAAGGCATGGGGAGGAAAAGTACCAGAAACATTATATCAATCAATGCAATGATGTCAGCAGTAGGGTGTGTGTGTGTGTGTGTGGTGTGTGTGGTGTGTGTATGTGTGTGTCAACGTGAATACTGTGCCCAGCACAGTATGGATTTGACACTGATGGCCTCTGAGTGCGTACATTGGCCTGGCAGAATGAAATGATGCTGCGTTATGTTAACGAGAAGCTCCTATATATAGACTGATGATGTGTTCTGACAGCTGAGGCTGTGTAAGGAAGAGCCGCGAGCATTAATGACAGTGAGAGCGATAAGTGGTAGGGAGAACGCACAATTCCCGACCATACTGCATCTGGGTAATGGGGTTTTATGACAAAGGTGAGACGGTTATTAAGTTGACTTTTTAAAAATGGGTTTAAAAGTGTATTTATGGGGGAAACTGTGTGTGTGTGTGTGTGTGTGTGTGTGTGTGTGTGTGTGTGTGTGTGTGTGTGTGTGTGTGTGTGTGTGTGTGTGTGTGTCTTTACCTGTATTAGGTTCTGCATGCCGCTGGCTGTGTCTGTCAGTGAAATCAGCTCTTTCTGCATCTGATCCACCCATTCCTTTATCCTGAGAGCACAAACACAAGCAATCAATCAGTCAACCAACCAATCAAAACCATTCACTCCTCTCCCGCCACTGATGGAAAGCTCCCCCATGGCCTATCAAATCTGATTTGTTGAACTGCTTCAACCCCATTCGCTCTCACTTTGAATACAGCCCACGTGTCATGTGACATGAACAGGGCATTACTGCTTACTATCACAATATGCTAAAATACTGCATAAATTCAGGGGCAGCATGAAATAATAATGTTTATCCAAGAGAATATATTGCTCTGCTCCATATGAGCTGTGCATTAGGGCATGAGTTATTCATGGCTGTCAGCATGAGTGTCAGATCGTCGGGGTTGAGATGCTGGTTAATGTATAATGTATCAGAGAGAAAGGGATAGAGAAAGAAAGAAAAACGAGAGAGAGAGAGATAGATAAAGGGTTTACAGTATCACTTTAGCACACACTTTAGTAACAGCTTCTACTGTACAACTCTGCGGAAAACATCAAAGAACATCTATATTGCTTTTTCTACGGTAAAATTAAGTTGTGTGTCCATGCATAAAATAATAGTGACTACAATAATGTTTTAACTGTTATAAATCAACTTTATTAGCCAAGAGCCTTTTAAGGACACGGGATCCTGATATGAACCCCTGACATAGTTAAGGAGGTGTGTGTGTGTGTGTGTGTGTGTGTCTATATCCATACCCCTAAACTCCAATCTCATTACTTGGCAGGTGAGACATGACACCGTTACACAAACCCAGTATTCAGTGTACAAGATTATCTACTCATCTCAGTATCTCGGCGTCTCATCTCAACATATGGGGCCAACATATGTCTATCACTGGTGCACCCATGTGAGCACCCAGAGGTGCACTTTAGGGCTGCATAATTGATAGGGAAAAATCGAAATGGTAATATTGACTATTGTATTTCTAAATTGCAGAGGCAGAATTATTCTAGCAGTGGTAAAGATGTTTCAGACTAAGGTGCAGAATCCCCAGCCAACAAATCAAGTTGCACTTCAGAGAAAACATTTTAATTGCATTTAAATGGAACAAATCCAAAGTATTATAATGCCTTAAATGCCTTTTTCGCCCAAATTCCCCAGAAAGTGTTGAATAAAAAATGATGGAGAAACGATGTATTGTGATTCATACTGCAATCACGATATGAAACGGCATGATCTTTTTGTCAGTCTCGTGCCATTCAACTGTACGTGCGGTTTCAGAAACGTCTAAAAACGACCAGCGCCGCGACCCCGTTTTGACAGTCAATAAAAAATACATGACAGAATCCATAAGGAAAATTAACCTTTCTCCCCCCCATGGTGTGAATTAACCTCTTCCCCTCCTAGGCTGCTGTGGGGCCTTTGATATATGAACCCTGTCTATGTTATTTATCTTGTTTAAAAAACACAGTGTAACGTGAGCAGGCTTAGCTCACGCTGGAAATGTGCGGCATAGCAGCCACATATATTTAGCCTTCTGAGAGACAGCTGCTTGGGGCAGAGAGCAGTTATAGGACGGGCGTACTGTCAGCACATTGCTCTTTCTATCCCCTATCACACCCATATGCACACTTGTCCATAGACACACACACACACATATAAGCACACATCCAAACACTTACATATATAGGAAAATAGGCCGATATCAGCTCCTACAAATGACACGTCAGTGGATTTATGTTTCAAAGTCGTAGCTGGTATCTCTGTTGACTACATGGAGCCAACTCCAGGGTCAAGAGGAGGTCCGCTGGCCGTGTAGCGAGCGGGTGTGTATTGTTAAGCTATTGTTAGTTTGTTAAGCGTGTGCAACGTCCAAATGAGCCCAGTTGGCCCTAAACAAGAAGGGTGGAGCGTTACAACAGGTGTTCAATAGGGATATGGTGAGTGTGTGCGGGTGTCCAAAAAAAGGCTTGAAGTTCGCCACCTTGTGCTCATGAACTGTGCTTCGTTTCAACGACTGCAGGCTTCCACGTCAATTCCATTGCTTAATACAATAGAGCTTTGCTATATTCCCTGTGGCTGCTGAATTGTTTTATTCTATTTCATATTTCCCAACCTGCTGGCTGCACTACGCTACACTCACATGCCAACTACGGTGAGCGAGCAGAATGTATATCCCTAGTCGCTGATCCGAGGTCAGCATTGCACGTCTAGATAGAGGCAGCTCTGGTGCGTGCACTAGCTGGCCCCGGACCGGCGTCTCCCTACTGAGAAGAGGGCGGGTCCACAAGTTGTGGGTACAAAATATGTTGTTTACTCATTAGCCTGCAGCAGCTCGGAGGTTCCTGAGGTCAGGTTACAGTATAATAAACTCATTGTTGATGGCTCATTCTAAACTACGCGGACGCCGGGTTGACGATTTGAAATCTTGGTGACCTGGCTCGGAAAAGAAAACTCCGTTGGGTAAACACACAAAGGACAAGGCAATTAACCACTTCCACTGACAACGAAGTCCCTCTTATCAGTGAAAAGCACAACATGTCCCCTGCATAACACCACAGGGTGCGTGGGGCTTCCTCCGCTTCAGTGGAGAAAGACCACATGTCTCTTTAAGTATAGAGGTAGACCTGGGAAAGGGTCTGAAAAAAGGAGTTTCAACAAAGAAAAATGCGCAACAACAAAACTGTTGGGTGAGAGGATGGAAACTTGGAGCAGGACGTGGAAAAAATGCGATAGCATCATTATCCCCTCCCCT
>OMOT01020322.1:6916-20397 GCA_900312575.1 Acanthochaenus luetkenii | reverse complement strand
GTACAACTCCCTGAATTGAATTGAGAAAGAGAGAGAGAGAGAGAGAGAGAGAGAGAGAGAGAGAGAGAGAGAGAGAGAGAGAGAGAGAGAGAGAGAGAGAGAGAGAGAGAGAGAGAGTGAGAGAGAGAGACTGAGAGAGAGAGAGAGAGAGAGAGAGAGAGAGAGAGAGAGAGAGAGACACAACTCACAATGTCCCAGTTTCCCACCAAAAGAGGAAGGAGAGAGAAACAAAACAAACACTAGGAAGACAATTGAGAACATTGTATGCAGAGCAAGTCATATGGAAACCAAATATGAAATAACCAATAAACCAAATCATATTTACACTGAGGGTTGAATTTCTGTTTCCTTTGTGAACTACGGATCAAAACCTCTAATGTTAAGGTGACATTTTACATTTCCAAACAGGGAAAACAATGACCAGGGAATTAGTGCAGCAGCATCCAGTCCGCTTTGTCCTTTGTGCTGTAAATGTGTTTAAAGATCGATTCGTTGATCGTTATTTCTGAGGACGATCGATCAAGGACATTTCTTAAAATTCACATGAAACATGCTATACGATCCAGCTGTACTCACATATTACACTGATTAGCCAAATGAGGGCGCTATGATTAAAGGTCAGACATTTTGAACGAGACGGAGTACGCATTTTGCCACTGTGTGCTAACACTGTAAAGGTCAAAAGGCCGTAACTGCTACACTACTGATCCAATTTGTATGAAAGTTGGAGGGATGACGTATCTCGTTCCTGACTGGCCCAACGGGTGCTTGGGGGGTGACATGTTTACTGATTTGAGCTTTTAGTTTGATATCAAGATAACAAGGTGTCACTTCATTATAAAAACAAGCACCATGTGAATGTATACTTTTACACAAGGGCAATTCCCATGGAATACCTCATATGTATAGTCCCTCCCTATATAGTTTCAGGCTACTGTCTCTGTGGCACCACAACTACAGTCTTGCCATATTGGCCTCCAATTACGTAAAGGACCTTTGGACGGACTTATTCACATTTCCTCTTCACTGAGACAAAGCTTTTCCAAATGTTGCTATTGTGTTCATCGAACTTTGCAAGAGCTGCCAATTGTTATGTGACTCAAAGTGTACAATTGTATAAACGCCGCTGACTGTAGATGTAAATTGATTAGTGTTCAATTTGAATTCTAATACAATGTTGAATCAATTCAGCATTTTTGTTTCCCACTGAACCCTGTCGTTTTCCTAATATTAGACTGCACAATTCTGTTGATCAGGTAAAATATTTCAAACTTCTCAATATCAAGAGATTTCTTGCGTTCAATAATATAAGATACACTTTTATTGAATCTTTATTGATCCCCATGGGAAATGTAGGTCTCAGCAAATTGTAATACTATTCAGCAGGGGGGAAAGACAAATAGAATATACAATGATCAATAAGATGTCCAAAAACAAATATATAAACAATAAAGCAATGCATTAATTGTTAATTGTTGGTTCTATAACTGTATGCTGGTGTCAATTTAGTATAGTATGGAGTATGGATTACTCACATGTATGGATTAAGCCACAGCATGTCTTTCAGTCATCACAGGTTTCTGAAGCATGATACATATGCCAACATGTTTGGATTGTAGCTGCCATGTCTGTCTAACTCTAATAGACAGACATGGCAGCCCACTGACTGTGCACCTTGATAATATCCCAAAGGAGGGTGTCTCGTCTCTCTGGTCTTTAGCTTGGGAGGAGACGTGTGCAGTTAGGACTCACCCCGTCAACTTCAAAAGCAAAGCCAAAGAGAGAGGTGTATTTCGTTCCTCCAGATGTTACCATTGCTCTTTAATTACATTTTGACAGTGGATGTCCGCACACTGGAGCTGAAACACCGGTGCGTGGAAATAAAAGTCACCTCAAGTGTTTATTATCATTGCCTATAGTCTGCATCTCTTTGGGTGTTTTGATGGTTGTCAGTGTTGGGGCGAAGTGTTGGCTGCATAAGGCGTGTGTGAAATGTATTGGAGTACTGTAGATCTCCAATACATACAGTAACTACTTTTTGTATGTTTGTTTAGATTTCATAAAAAGTCTACCCATAAATGCTGTTAGCAGCAATACTGTACTTTTGTGAGGACAGTCATTTTTCTGTTGCACCATTGACACAAACTGCTGTGTGACTTCTTGAGGTGTCACTGCAGTGCTCAACCCGTCATCTGAGCCCATTCCGGGTAAATAATGACAAAGCTTTGGAGGAGACTTTGATCTCAGACCCTGGTGTTTGTCTTTAGGTCTTGACCGATCCCACATCAGCAGCAAGGAAGGCATCCCCAGTCCCGTCTTCCTCCAATGCACAAACCTCCTTCTCTCTCTCTCTCTCTCTCTCTCTCTCCCTACCTCGCTCTCTCACTTGTAGGTGGAGTTTGCCACTGAGGCGTAAGCAAGATTCCGTCAATGAGATAGTTGCTGTTGAAAGCAGAGGAGAGCAAGCAGAGGGAGAAGAAGGAGCGCCAGATGTTAGCCGATCAGGTAAGGACATGTCCGGGTGTATCTCTGCTGGGGAACTTTCTTGTTAAAGGGCCAAATAAGGTGTTTTGCACGAGTGTCTTCATTATTTAAATAATCACTATTCACTTTATTCACACACAGACTGTCTATTGTCTCTGCATCATCTGCCTCCCTCCCCTCTCCCTCCCCTCTCCCTCCCATATGAAACACAAACATGCGTTGGGGGAAAATGTATAGTTTTCGACAAATGTGCCTCTTCAAATATAGACCAGCATGCAAACGTGGAAGCAACTTAATCTTCTCTCTGTGATTTTGACTGCTATTGTTTTTTGAATTCTATATCTATTTATCAAGATCGCCATTCGCTGATGCCTCAGTGACCACCAGTATTATGGGGTGTAAACCAAAATGACCAAAAATGCCAACAACACAGTTAACATCACACGATAAGCGTTCATAGACATTGATATTACAGCATAAAACATGTCCAGGTGTACGTTTTGTGGTGAACGCTTACCCACTTCCATCATCAGTCACACCAAAGACAGAAAGTTGCTGCACCTTCTGCTACACTACAGTACTGCACTTTGACCCATTTCACAGACACTCAGCTTCTCTTTTGTGTACTAGAGAGCATTTGGGAGCTTTTTAAGACTGTTGCACATTCTTGAATAGGCTGATGGCAGCCAAATGTTGGTCGGTCATGTCTGCCCCCCCCCCATGGCCCCTCTTGCTTTGAAAGCGGCTGGCTGCCGAGGACCCTGTCATTATTAAGATTAGAAGAAGCGTTGCTGTGAATGGACGCTACAGGCATTCCCAGCTGTGGAGCGAACCCACTTGATAAGATGGACGCACCGCAATGTTTTGTGTTTATCACCCGGCTGTCGTTTGACCTTTGAAAAGGCATGATCATGTTGCTGAAATGCTGCTTATATTGAGGGTTAGGGATGGTTATACATATAGCGTGAGCTTGGAATGATACGGTTCTAACTGACTTTTGTTCGTTTGTTTTCAGTCAAAATTGAGTTATCCACATATTTATGATGTTGGCGTGTTATTTCTTTTTTTTAGTTTTTGCTAAATAGCTAAATATTTAAAAAGATAGAAAGTACATAACAATTTTGCCAGATGGAATATCAAATCTTTCATCCTCCATATCTCAGAGCTGCACCCAGATAGAACCGTATAACTCCAAGCTCACCATATATACATCTTGCAATTGCAACCTAATTTGACCAACACCTCCGCAGATCATTCTTTTTGAGGTATTTACAATCATTTTGCACGCAGGGATCCTGGAAAGGGATCCTGGTTTTCTGGTGCACCGCTCTAGGGACTGAGGTCCCGTCTTCCCTTAACAAACACTGAAAGCCGTTTCAGCTCATAACAAACCATTTAGAGTGTGTGAATGAATTTTCAGAGCCGTGCCTTGGCGAGATGTTACTGCCGTTTTGTTTATTTTTGGATTAAGGAGTGCGTGTTGAACTGCCGGCCCACGAGTGTTCGTTTTCCATAGGAATGTGAATCCGGTCAGTCATTCAACCTGTTGGCTTTGACACAGAGCAGAAGCTGAGCCTCTTCCCTGAATGACATGAGGACGGCAACGTTTCAGAGCCGTGCATTCATGACACTTGGGATTCATTTGAAGTGAGGTTGGTGGTGCTCGCTCATCTGACCGGCACGAAAAGCCTAAATTCACAAACTTGTGTTGCCAAATAAAAAGCAACTCTGATCGTGTTTGTTAAAGGACGTGACACGACCCGACACAGGAAATAGGATCGCTTCCACGGATGGGCCTTGTTGACATTGTACGGTCACTGTAAGGCGAACCACTGCCTCAAACACGGCCAAAACAGGAAGAGGATTAAGGCTCACTAATGGCCCCTCACAGTGCTCCAGGCAGCTTCACATTATGACTTTTCCCATCGCTTCCACCCACTCGTCCGCTGCATCCCCGACGCTTAACTGGAACACCGATCAGTCACTACTAGGCCATCAAAAGCTCCAGGCCTTTAACCAGGACAGATTACTGGGGTCTTTGTGCCGTTTCATGGACAGTAATAACAGTGAGAAACATCAGCGACAAGCAGTCATTTAGCACGAGACAATGGTGGATTGGGTGTTATCTCCTAAAATGTGATCTACTCTTAACTCTGGCATGCGGTGGGACTTTGGTTTGTGCTCACTGCGCTTCTCATTGCTCACAAACCTCAGAAGTGCCATGGATGTGCGTATGTCCTCTGATAGGGAAGCTGTTGTTTTGTCCTGGGTCTGATTAGATTTGATGTATTTGATGTCTCTGAAACACATTTGAGCATAAAGAAAGTAACTTTTTGTTATTTGTATTATTATTACGTAGCACATTTCTAATTTAGTAAACCATATTTGCATATTAGTCATGACTGCTAGTAACATCTGCATGTAACAACTGTAAGTAACCGCAGTAACAACTGTAACTTAATCCACACGTTAATAATCCAGCTAATTCCCCATATTCCCAACCAATACAGTCTACGTAACGTATTGAAAGTAACTCCAGCGCACATTTCTAAAACCCCACAGTTCTTTACATTTTATTTCATTGCTTTATTATTTGTCTTAGTTGTTTACTCTTTTTATTACATTGCTTATTCTCTATTTGTGTGCTTATATTATATTTGCCATTTCCCTGCAGAATCCGGCTGCTGCAGTGACCTAATTTCCCCATGTTCTCCATAAAATGTCATTTTTAATTAACTACAAAGTCAGGCTTATTTCCATTGTGTGAAGATGACAAGGCAGGCTATGGCAAATACATTCAACATTTAGCAGTAATAGAATTAACATTTAAAAAACCCAGTACAATCATTAAGTATAATGCATGTACATACAGATCAGAATATACAACATGATATGAATTAGGCCTGGTCATAAGGATACACTGTTGACCTTGTTTGCGATCACCTTAGTGTCTAAAGTCATTTTGGCGACACATTGGTCACAACCTGTATCATTTATAAAGTGGCCAATTATAATCATACAAGACAAATAATATTTTCATATTGATATTAAATATGACCTGTATCTCCAAAATATCAGATTTTCAGTATGAAAAAAAAGCATCGTTTTGAGCTTGACCACCATGCATTTTTGAGTTTATCCAATGGGGGTTTAAAGGGTTTTATCAGACTACGGGTGGTATAGGGATAGGGGGTTGGTTGAGGGGGGTGGGGGTCTTGTGACCATTTGAAAATCCTGTTTTTGCCAAAACTCCTTGAACATGATCTTACCAGCTCCACAAAACACAAGCATTGTTCATAGAGACAAGCTATAACACGTTCCCCAACCCAGACCCTGATTATAAGGTGCATTTCTGTTGAAGGTGCTTTCTGTGCGGTTTGTGGCAGGTATAACAGACAAGTGTCTGAGGAATGTGGCAGAATGACGTGCGCTCCTTTTGTAACACAAAACATCTCTATCACACGACTTCAGTGGCGTCTAAGATGAAATAACGTTCAACTTTATTGAACCCTGTGTAGAAATGAGGTCGGTCCAGGTAATAGGATTCAGCAGCAAAACTGAAAACAGAACAGAAGCATGCAAATTGAATATAAAACAGGCAGTTACATTTGCTTACATTGTTGCTTACAGATGTTAGTAGCAGTCTCGATCTGTATGTAGGTTTATGACACAACCGTTTGAACATAGCATGTTCTTATATCTGATTCTCAGTCCAAAGTGAATACATGATTATGCTGATTTGCACTAAGATAATCATCTTTGCAGAGGTTTCTGTAGTATTATAGTGTAGTTCAGGCCCAGACTGGGGTCTCTGACTGTATATAAACACCAAAGATCATTGGAAATAAGCATGTCATTACCACATAGCATGTCTTGCCTCAGGAAAAGACCAAGGCTACATTGGACTTGATTTTAGTGCTTCCTTTCCATGTAACCTTTCCTTAACCCAAAGGTCAAGGGAGGATAATGAACCTATTTCCTGACAATCTGCATACAGAACAAGTCCTGCAGTCTACACAATGGTACAGAGGTCCGTAACATGCTTGGAGCTGGTGCTGCCCTGTTTTATCATTAGAAAAACAACATCCTCTTGAGGGAGTTGTTGCCATAAGCCGGCAGTGTCAGTCCATAGTGGCGTATCAGTGTGTGCTTATATTGATGCTTGTTTGTATTATTGCAAAGAGACCATTCACAGGTGAAAATGTCACTCAGGAGGCTCAAAAGATGAAGAGAACTGTGTATTAGTTGACAGCTTAACTTGTATCAAGCATTATAGTGGGACTCCAATTTATCTTGTTGCTACAATTGTATCTTATATCTATCAATCGGTGACAGACAGTCACTGACGTTTATTTCTCCATAAAATGTCACAGATCATAATCTCATGTAATAATGTAACTTTCTCAGCTCCTGACCAACCATGTGAACTGACGACCACATGCAGCAGCGATCAACGTACTGTATAACCACCTGAAGACCCACCTTCATCTGAAGAGGGATGTCATCCCTCACTGTACTGAAAAACTCCCATTGAAGCTTGTACCTAAAGCTGCTCCTAAACTCTCGCCTGGACTCAACACTCAAACACCCTGCAGGACATTGGCTTATGACAGATGACAGTGATGGGTTCACAAGGTCAAACCCTGGCCTGGACGTTGCTGCCAATACTTCTGCTGGAAATGACCTGCTCTTCGCACGATTCCCTCGTGAAAGTCAATAAGGGTTTAAAGGTGAAGCGGGGTCAGTCGGCCTACCTTCAGGAGGGCGACCTGCAGTTTCATATTCCCCGTCAGAAGGATGCATGCAAGGTGGAGGTCGTGCTAAATGAGCCCATAACTCAACGAGTGGGGAAACTCACACCTCAGGTAATGGAAATATCCTCTTTCGTTGTAAAAAAATAAACCTTGTGTTCCGGGCAATTTAGCATCTGTAATAAAACCTTGTAGCATAGTTTGAAGCTATGCATGATGTTTCTATAACACTGTTTGACAGCTGTCGTGTTAGGAACGGTGTAATATATCATGAGTTTTGTAGTCATTTCTGCCCTTCTGGAGAGTGAGGGAGCACAAGAGATGGACTGGTAAAAAGTACAAATGTGTGTTTCGAATTAAAAAGGCAGAACAATTTGTTGCATCGCTGATATTCCTTCTGGAGAAGTGAGGTAATGGCAGTCGGGATAAAGGTAGACCACGCTTCCTTCACACAGCTGGAAAGTGTGGAAATATATGGAAAACACATTTGGAAACATGTTGAAAAATCATGCAAAACATGAAAGGCAAAGTAAAGTAACTAAAGTAAATATGAGGAAGGACTGCACAGACTTTTTGGCCCATGGATCACCGTAACGATTGGCACCAAAATCATCTCTGTGTGGTAGATACAGTAGTTCTGTCCGGTGCGCATGCTAATGCTTTAGCATAAAGTATGTTAAGTAACCAAACATAACGTACATCATTTTGGTGCCAATCCTTTTGTCACATATTGTGTAATGTGACCAACGGACAAAGCTCGGGTAGTCCTTTGCGGTGGTTTAAAAAAACTGCTTTACCTTTTACCTCATTAACGATAATGAGCCGTTAAAACTGGGGAAGGCGACTTTGGAGAAATGAACAAGAATTTGAAAGTACCCCTCCCTCTCTGCTCCCTCCCTCCCTCCTGTAACTCCTCCCTCGAAATGAGGTTCAGGTGTGCATGTGCATGCCTGTCAATTGAGAGGGGAAATAAAACAATTGGAAACCTTTTACGCATAATACAGCTCTGCTATCTCAGTCTAGTTGTTACTGAAATGTTCACCGGCCCCCCCCAAAAAATGATTTATTTGTCACACATACTTTAGATTAGCTACTACAGTTGCAAAGATATAGCTACCTAACACCGGTTGACTGACTGACTTGAACGTGGCTGAGGCTCCCTCCCGATGAACATGTCTTGTGCTGTGGGGAAAACAACTGCAGAGAGCTGTCCTGATTGGTTGTTAAGATTCAGGTGCCCTGAGATTTTGGGAGTGGCTGATTACAGGGTCTGGTACAGTCACAGACTAAAGAGAATTTAACCAAATATTATGAAAATGTTTCCCCCAAAAAATGGCCTACCCCAGCTTTAATAATGTAATGGTCTGATAATACTAGTGGATATACCAAAACTACTAGATCAGAAACGGTAATACCACTAACGAGGACCAAATCAAGAGTATTACTGTTGGAATGTGTCTTTTTGTGGACCAATTGAGTAAAGCCAAACGTGTCAAAAGCCTTACTAAGGGGATCGGTTGTATTATTTAGATGAATATTGAAATCACCAATAATTAAAATGTTGTTTGTACGAGTGACCAGGTCTGAAATGAAATTGGGACGTTCTTCTCAAAAAGATGAATAAGGCCCCGGTGGGCGATGGAGGATAATTAGGTAGAAAGACAGTGGCGGGATACTGGCGTGATTATGGCTACAGCTAGCTGGTGTAGAAGGGCGCAGAAGCTAAGCTGAATGAACACTTTGTCAAGTTATTCTGTAGGTTATAGACAGGACAGCTCTGAGCATATAATAAATTGGAGCTTCAGGCTACATACTGAGCGTTCTGTGTGTGTTTGTATGTTTCTGTGTGTGTCTGTGTGTGGGTGCTTGCATGCATGTGTTCTTATTATACTTGTCTGTATCCTCGTGTGGGTTTGTGTGTGTGATTGCATGCTTGTCTCTATATTTCTGCAGCAAGGCTTTTAACTAATACTAAGGGCGCTTTCACACCTTCCTCGTTTAGACCGCTTGAATCAAACCCTGGTGCGTTTCCCCCACTAGTGCTGTTCTTTTGGGCAGGTGAGAACACAGCAATCGTACTCGGATGCGCACCAAAAGCGGACCAAACAAGCAGACCGAGACCTTGTTGAAGAGGTGGTCTCGGTACGCTTCCAAACAAACTCTGGTGCGGTACGTTTGTACAGTTGTTAGGTCTGGCTTCAGGCCTTACACCCATTTGGATCTACAGAGATTGTCATTGAATTTGGACCTATTGGTAAGGCTAAACATAGCAGAGCTTTAGAATCGGTAAAGGTGTGTGTAGGTGGTAATGGCATGGCTGTTCTGTTCCCAGCGTGTGAGTCTGTCTGTTGTGTCAAAGTTCTAAATTATTCCTTAGCTGGACCTGGTGAATCAGCCCAGTCCCAGCTAGTTCACTCTGCTTCAACGGGCAAGGACTTTTTCTGAGGACACGTCTTAATGTACATCTTTTTACAAAGGCCACCATGGCGCCCTCATGCATTAATAAACAGTTTTGACTGATGCATATGAACTTATTCAAGCAAGCTAGTATTTCCTGGGTTTCAGATATGTGATAAGCAAAAAAAAGTTGCAAGGGCATTGGCACAAGAGTTTTTTCCACTGACCAAGTTTAAAAAAAGTTAGTTTTGACTGTGATATTCATACTAGCTGCACAACTTTGCTGCTACCAGACATCGATACCAGCCTCATGTCAACATTACTTACTCCTACTGACTTGGTTAGCAAACATCAAGAGCTTATTAGACAAGGATAACGTAGTGGGAGTGGTGTATAGACCTTCAATCAATCAATTTCCTTTATTTAACCAGGTAAAAAACTCATTGAGATTAAAATCTCTTTTCCAAGAGTGACCTGGCCAAGTGACCTTAAAAAGGCTTTTGACACTTTGAACCATTAAGTACTTCTGAACAAACTTAGTACCTTTTAACTTTTCTGAGCAAGCAACTGGCTAGTTTGTATTATAATAATTTATCCTTTATTGTCACACACATGCACAGAGCACCGCACACACCTAGTGAAATTATTCTCTGCATTTAACCCATCACGGATCCCCCCATGATACACACAAGTAATTGCACAACACACCCATGCTAGGGGGGCCGGAGCAGAGGGCTGCCATTACGGCGCCCGGGGAGCAATTTTGGGGTTAGGTGTCTTGCTCAAGGACATTACGACAGATTTATCCCCGGGAGGAGCTGGACTCGAACCGCCGACCTTGTGGATGCGGGGCGGGAACTCTACCTCCTGAGCTACTGCCGCCCCACATACCTCGAATGTAAAGAGCATTGTGTCAAAATCAATGCAGAACATTCAATCTTCCGACTATCCAGAATGGGTATCCAACAAGGCTCGATCTTGGGGCCTCTGCTCTTCAGCTTATACATAAATTATTTACCAAAATGCTGTAAAAGAGCTGGTTGTCAAATGTACGCTGATGACACAATCATTTATGTATCAGATAAAGCCCCTTGTGTAGCAGCAATTAAATATAGTAGCAAAAGAATAGTATCAAATTAAATGGAGAGTGTATCCCAATGGCTCAAAAACTATATTTTAAAACATAATTACGGTTGGTAGAGGTTTGGGTTGTGTAGTTAGTACCTTGCCATGATATAACTCCAAATATTGGCGAGATATCTTCAATAGTTGCTCCGGAGAGTAGAACTTGATCATCCAAAATCATGTTGATTTCTCTCCCCATACATGTCACGGTGAAACAGGTCTCAAAGTCACACCTTTAGCACACAAATGAACGAGAACAAAGCAGATTCTGTATAAAATAACAAAATCCGGTTTAGTTTTTGTTGTTGTTGTGTGTTTACAATGATTTACAATAACAAACACAGTGATTCGGTCTCGGAAGCTACATACCGGATCTTCTTCCTAATTCAAATAGTAAAATGAACACGAAGTTGATATATATATATATATATATAAAAAGCTAAACCGGGTTTTGTTATTTTATATATTTGCAGAATCCGCTTTGTTCTCGTTCGTTTGTGTGCTAAAAGTGTGACTTTGAGACCTGTTTTGCCATGCCGTGTATATGTGTTCAGTAGATGCCATCATTAGAGACTTATCTCACTGACAGCTGTGTAAATTAACCAGTATAACAATATCTTCCCACAGCTGTTACTGTGCCCTCAGCATGATAGACAATGGTTTCCAAATGAACATTGATATTTGTTAGGTGCTTGTCATGAATATGCGTTGCTGTTTGTCTAATTTACTATAATTCTCGCAAGTTAACTTTTACCTTGTCTGCAGGAGCTGGAGAGAGTGACAGCATTACAAACCAACCTACAGCTAGCAGCAGTCATCTGCACTAATGCAAGGAGGTGAGTAACAATATTTTATTGTACATGTAACAATTTACCATTCTGGTTTGTACGTCCCTGAAATAAAAGACAATTGATAGTATCATGTCACTACACATGATTCTATCAGTTCTAACTAATGATAATAATAATAAGCTTTATTTGTATAGCACCTTTCATACATGAAATGTAACCCAAAGTGCTTCACATTGTAAATAAAAGATCAATTAAGATGGTAAAAATGCATAGATAAAAAGCCTTTAAGGTCTTCACATTGAAAATAAAAGATCAATTAAGATGGTAAAATGCATAGATAAAATGCCTTTAAGGTATATGAAAAGAAAAGTTGCGTAATTCTAAGCATTTAAAGTTCAAGGAAATAAAAAACATCAATAAAAACCAGAATACAAGTTAAGAGCAAAGAATACAAGAGCAGAGACTGCACATTTAACACCCTAAGACAACGTTGCCAACTCTTGTTACCTTAACAGAGATTTTACCAGTGGACCTTGCTTATTTCGTGTATAATTCATTATAGAATCTAGCATATAAATGTTGCAATCTGGTTGTTACACTTGTTATTAGGTCAAACATTTAATTAAAAGCTTGCTCGAACAGGTACGTTTTTAGCAGTCTTTTATGTTCACAGAGCTTGCATCTCTGATGTGTCTGGGTAGGGTGTTCCATAGTTTAGGGGAGTAATAGCTAAAGGCGGCCTCCCCAACTGTGACAATATGTGTCATTGGTCTTGTGTGAGGTTAGAGGTGGGCGATATGGCTGGAATTTTATATCAACATTTTGGATGTTAACAGTACACGGTATTGTTGTTTCTCTGGCAATTTGAACAGTGGGATTGCCTGTTTTTTGTATTCACACATGCTTGGATAACCTGCCCCCTGGCAACCGGCTGGCAGTGAGTAGCCAGGGATGCCATAGCCGGTTCTGATGTTGTTTCATGCTGCACTTTGACTCCCTGTGTGTAGGCAGCTGAGCGTGGCCAAGGAGGGATTCACAGAGGCTAGCCTGGGCTTACTAGCCAATCAGAGGAGGCGACAGCTGCTGACAGGCTTGCTCAAGTCGCTGAGGACCATCAAGACCCTGGTACTGTTTACGCACAAACACACACAAACACATATACATATATATATATATTTGGGTTCTGAATTACACCTACCTTATGTAAGGGCAACAGGGTGGTGTAGTGTAAAGGCAGACCATCCTTCAACCAGAAGCATTGGGTTGAAACCCTTGTGTCTGTATAACATTTCCCTACAGTCCCAAAGTAACTGTATAAATTGTATTGGGTCCTTGAAATTTGCATAGACCAACTAATGGAATGGAAGTAAGGAATTAAGTATGCATTGAACACATAAAACTAACGCACCGAATATGTACAATCAGTCATTAAAATAATGTATCATGAAGATTGCAACTACTCAAGCATACTTTATTTTCACACATCCACACACTCTTTCTGTTAAACTTATATTACAGTAATTGTTTTCAATTGCAATATAGTAAATTAGATTATCAGTACATTTTATTGTTCTCTATGGCCAACCTATTAATGTCATCACTTCGTAATCATGATGTCATCTAAGACCGTAAACAAATAATATATTTCTTGCCCAAACACTTTGTCGTATCAATAAGTGGTGTTGCTAAAAGATTAGCGGTGTTGTCTGTATCCATGACTGTCCTAGAAATGCACTTACACTTGCTACGTTATATCCCAAGACACTCACAGCTAACAAGCATATAACTAGTGATAAGCTAGTTATCACTTCTTATTATTGTGGCCTGTGTTATTGCGTGCTGTATTCAATTCTTCTCATCGTTCCTCCTCTCACAGCAAAGAACAGATGTAAGACTCAGCGAGATGCTTGAGGTATTGTAAACATTCTCCTCT
>OMOT01020312.1:1137-25465 GCA_900312575.1 Acanthochaenus luetkenii | reverse complement strand
TCCCTCGCTCTCCTTCTCTTCCTCTCTGTTTTAAATGAGAAGTCGGCGAGGGCAGTTGGAGGCACGCAGTGTGTTGCAGCGCTCGAGGGCCATGTGGTTTGTATTAGTGAGGACAGGGTGTCTGGCACCAGGATAGAGAGTGGGTGGTGCGGGGGGGAGTTTAGGTTGTGTGAGGTTGAGAGGTTACAGGACATTTGGATTTCAGATATGGGAGAGGATATGAGATTCCACCATGAGAAAGACCAGTGCTTTTGTATATCTTTGTGTTTAGATGCATTTGACAGACACACACTCTCACACACGCACAAACACACAAACATACTATACTTGGACATTCCATAGACTGACATTAATTCTGTAACCCCTAACAGTCTTGCCACTGCGTGTACAACCATTTAAAAAAGATTTGTCTAGCAGTTCGACTATTTTGGGTTTTCTGTTCTTGTTGGATCCCACAATAAAAACATACCATGCACATACCATACCCCTAACAAAAACATAGCCCAGTGTACAGTATATGAAACACCTGGGCCAAATCAAATGCCTTCTTTGTACCACTATAATCATTTGGATAATTCATAATCACAATTAGATACATGACAAAGAAAAGACAGTAATACATACCAGTCCAACTGGGAAATGGAGCCCTACAAGAATGTGATGGAGAAAATCAGCAGTGGCATTACAGCTGTATTATTACAACTCTGGATATATTTTTACATTTATGTTAAAGTTAAGGCTATATTTAAAAGTTCAGCGGTGTCATTATGACAAAGTATGGCTAGAGTTGGTAACTTGTATCTCTGTGCTTGAATGGCAACTTCAGTAGAATTTCACAATGTATGCAATAGATTTCAGTTGATCCTGCCATAATATGTGATGATAGTTTGTCTGTAATTGTCGTTGATAGACTTGAGCGAATTCTTGGAGACATCTCTTAATCAAGAACTAAAACCAAAACAGATGCTTGAAAAGAAATTTGGGCACATTTGCCACTGAGCCATATCACTATATCACTTAGATATAATAATTATATATAATACTAATTTAAATACATACGTTTTTAATTTGAACCCATGCAATCTAATCCATTATTGTGTTAATGTGGAGGTAATTTGTGAGCCACAGAGCTCATTGTTCCTGAAATTGCATTGGCTAGAGCTTTAACCTCTTATATTTGGCATTTCCAGTAGATTTGTCCCTCATATTTAATCACATCAGTGTCAATATCATTAAATTATGTGATGGATATATAGTTAGATATTATGAGTGCTTTATTTTAAGGTGTTTCTTATTACAGTAATAAATCACGTGTCATGATAGTCTATCTATTTGGCATTTTTGAATGATGGGTCACCTAAAAAATGCATTGAACAAATGCATGCATTGAATACCATTATTCTGAAATATAACCCACAATGGACAATTCAGGAAATCAGCGCTAGACTTTCCCATGCTAAATGACCCGTCTGAGTGCAACTGGTCCTCTTTCCCGACCATTCATTATAGTTTCCCAGAGATAGATTATACAGTACGTGCATAATGTGCACTGTAATGTGTAATAAGACTGGTCCAGTCATGTTGTCAAATTTGCTCACGGTCAGTTGTCACCACCCCATCCAGCTGGAGCAGATGCTGATGTTGCAGTCAGCAGTGGACTCAGACCAGGACAGTGTGTCGGCAGGCCACCTGCAATTGCAGAGCGAGGAGAGAGCTTACAGACGTAAACTGCAGGCCTATCAGGAGAGACAGGAGAGACAGGCCCAACTTGTTCAGAAGCTGCAGACTAAGGTAACCGGAGGTGGAGTTCAGAATCCAGACATGTACATGTAAGAAGTGAAGTTCACCTCATGTCAAATTATGTACTGTCATGTACCTTATGTTTGCTTTACGCCAGGTTCTTCAGTACAAGAAGAGGTGTGGTGAACTAGAGGAACAGGTGCTGGAGAAAACCTCAGAATCTGAGAAGCTAAGATTGTTGGTGAGTCACAGGAGACTGTGTTACCGTCAAGAATCTATAATCGATGCACTGTAAAAAAAAAAAAAAAAGTCCGCTGTTTTTGTGATAGCATTGGGTTTTGCAAATAGAAGTGTAGTTCCCTAATTAAAGCATGTTTTTCCTGACAAAGATGATGGTAATAGTACATAGTCAATAGTCACACTTCAGTAACTCTGGCTCCTTCCAACCATCTTTACAGTATTTACAGTGCAGATTTGAACCTGTGACATCCAAACGGTGGAGAGTGGTTTAGATTGGTTCTGTGATCATCTGAATCCCCCTCCCCCCATCATGCTTAATTGTTTGACTCTATTGTTTATTCATGCAATCAAAGGCATTTCAACAACCAGTAAGTGAAACGTGAAACAACTGAAAAGTAAAACGTGCACTTTCCATGTTTTGAATAAGCTTTGCTCTGGTATTTAAATGTATTGCACTCGTCCAAATATTTCCCTTGGCTGAGTGGCCTCCACAGAGCATTCGCATTAGAGGGATTCATTATGCTGTTCTATAAATAGTAGGTAACTGCTAGCTTACTACTGTAAATGCTACCATGTACTTGAAGTGTTATCACAAAGCCAGTTCGAGGTGTTGTTTGTGTCCAGATGCAGGCCCACCTGGACTCGGCCCAGCGTCAGCAACGGACAGAACAGGACCTCAACATGGCTATCCAGAAGAAGTGTGCACAGCTGGAGCAGGAGCAGAGGAGGTGAGCACTGGGTACCATGCAGTGCAGGTAGCCAGGCAATAAAGACACTTCTACAGACTCTGTAGCGGCAAGCAATACATACTAGGGTGTTTTAGGGGGGGAAATGCATAAACTTTGGAATCCAGAAATCAGAAAACCCCACTCCTATTTCTATTTGGATGCAGACTGCAGAGCAATAAATTCATGGCTAAGCCTGTTAGAAATTTGCACCCGTTTTTTATTTTTCTGTTTCTTGTTGAGGAGCACAAAGCAAGCCGAAATATTTCTGAGAAATGTGTGGAGCAGAGATATTCCCAGCACTTCTCTGGGCTTCCCTGCTGTGTTCCCCTGCCCAGGCTGCAGGGAGAGGTTTGGGGGAAAGGCAGAGCCTGGTAGATAAGCCGTGGTAGATAAACGCAACATCCAGTTTGTAAAGTAAAGCAGAGTCAATTAGTGGGACCATGTTGGTTCTCTTCTCCAACGCATTTTAATGATGCCTTAATGAGTGAGGGCCGACCTCTTGAACTGATGCCAGATTTTAAAACCCCCCGTGATTTATGGCGCTATGGAACTCTAATTGAAATGGCCGTGGCAGAAACCGTCTTATTTGCCAGGGCCTGATCATTTTTACTGCCTAGGAGTTGGCACTTTTTTCAACTTGTCATGTAGAGACTAGGTCTACAACAATGAATTACATGTTTTGTGTATTATTGGGATTATTGAACCCCTCTTTCCCCTATTCTTAATTCCCTTTAAGCACAGTCTCATACTGTACATGCAAACGTTGTTTTGGCTCCCCCTCAAACAGATAACTGAACATGGAAAACTGGCGTGCTTTTATTGTAACAGGGTGTGTGTGTGCAGTGTGAGAATGATGTAAACATTTTTGTAAATGACTCTACAAGCGGATCTGTTTGAAATTAAGACTGAGTTGACACAGACTTTATAAAACTGTCACACACGCTCACCACTGTAAGAGTGGCTGGCAAGGGCGCATCTAAAGCTAAGATTATGAGGCCATAAACGTAGGAGTCATATAGTGGCCGCGTGGGGCAGGGTCGTAGGAGGGTGTCACGGCAGTACTTGTCGGGTGAGGGGTGCCAAGGAGCCTCTCGGTGTGATGACGCTTGTTTTCCCCAGGTGTGCCAGCATCGGCCAAGTGAACTCTGTGCTCCGGGAGCAACTGGAGCAGGCTGGCACCGTCAACCAGGGGCTGACAGAGAGCTTGTGGAAGGCCCGCGAGGACGTGGAGCTGAGTGACGCCCGTCTGCGCGGAGAGCAAGAGGTGAGAAGAACCACAAAAAACGAGGAGGTTGAGTCCGAAAAAGAATAGAGAAAGCTCAGGTTAATCCCTTCCTGTGCAGAGATTGCGCAATTACATTCCCGTTGAGTTCACATGGGGTAGGAATTCCATTAATGGCCGGTTTCGTCAGGTCATTCTCGTTCTTTGTTCATTTCATTGCTATGATTTTTGAGCTGTTGTTTCCTGTGAAAACATTCCAACTGCTGAGGCGAAGGAACATTTTGTGCAAACAATCTGGCATTCATGCTGTAAGTGGGCTATATTTGTTGATTCAGCGAAATCCAATTGTCTGTATGTGTGCCAGTGTGGTATTGTATCTGTTTGGGATCACGTTAAAACGAGAGGTACCGTAGTGCGCTGAAAGCAACCCTTACCACCCACCCTCCAGTCTCCAGTCGCCTTGTTCCCTGTTTCTGTCTCCAGACGTGTGCCTCCCGGCTGGGTCGCGGACAGGCCCGTGTCAGAGCGCTGTGGCGCCAGGCCGCCTCCCTGCGGAACACTTTCACCCAGCTAAGGACTTTCACTGACAGGTGAGCATGGCGCACTGCCAGAACCCCTCCAGCAACCCGGTATTCCGCCAGCACCCCCGCCTTTCTTCTGTCTCACCCTCGACACTCCAACCACAGCCATCTATCCCAGCCAAGGATCAAAGTGGAACGGGTCAACGGGGTCGCCTGCTCCCCTGCTCGTTGTTTCCTTGCCGGGGTACAGATAGCTTAAGGTGCCCGTGCTCGCTGTTGGAGTCATCCATCACGACAAAGCTTGAACCCCATAAGACTTGGCTTGTGTCATGTCGAACCACTGTGAGCAGTATTGAGGAGTAATTTGCTTTAATAGCGATTACTCAGCTCATGTTGGGGCCTCTTAACTTAAACAGGAGACACTTCAAAGTGAGCCGCAATCCTGGAGCTTAATCACGACAGACATCCGTCCTGTGCAAATACAAACACAAATACAAAAACTTTTGTATTTTAATATTAGATTGATGGCTCACAACTGTAAAAGTGAAAACAGAACGTCCTGTTTCCTTACGCTTTCGGATCTTCTATAAGTTCTGTCACACTCTGTCAACCATCCCTTCCACAGGTCTCTCTCTGATATGCGTGGGGAGTGTGTCGTTGCCAGCCGCCAGTTGCATGTTGCCTGTATGAACCTAGAGGCCAGGGTAACGCAGGAGAGCACCTCTAGTGGCATGGAGATGTCAACGCTGGAGAGGCAGCTGAAAGACAAGCTTAGGGAGGCCATGCAGCTTCAGGGTCGATGGGATGCGGAGAAAGTCGAACTCAACTCCAGGTAAGGTCATCCCCTAATGGGCGTGTTCACAAGAGGCGCGTTCACTGTGTGGCATGTCTGCTTTTTCAAAGTGGTCACGCAGGCTCATGCAACAGACCTTTGAGTCGCTGTATGGAGGAACAAGCGTTATAAACTGAACTACAACTTTTGGACTCAACAGTGCAATTCTTCGATTTCAGAATTCAGATGATTGACAGGAGAGCCTAATTTGATCCCTTAAATGGAACCCCAGAACAGACTTTGATCATTGAAAATAATGGATATAAGGGGGAAAAAAGCCCTTTGTATCGTCTCCTGTGCGCTTCAGCCAGAAGACCTCAAGAATATCCATGCAACTGACAGGAAGTCTTTATGTTCTGAACCTCAATTGGCTTTTGATCTTATCAAAAGTAATTGTAGTCCCAGGGATTCCAGCGCTGCCCTTGTGCAGAGAACATGATAGTGTTGATAGTCTACTCTATTGAGTACTTGTCAGTGCTACATCTTCAGTGTCTAAGGGAACTCTGTGTGTATGTGTGACGTGCTTCTCTGTCCATTTACATGCATGCTTGTGCACCTAGGGTTCTGGAGCTGACTGACATGGTGAAGCACCTCCGGAGCCAGAGCACTGAGAAGGATGCCAGTCTCAACACCATGCAGACCAGTCTGGACCGGATGGTGGGACCATGGGAATTAAGGGTGGGAGGTGGCGGATAGACAAGTGGTTAAAGGGGGTCTAAATTGTCTGTAGTCTGGACCCTGGTCTTGATAAACTCTGCGACTTCCTTGTCTAGGGGCGGCAGTCTGGTGAGTGTCAGGGGTGCTCTATGTGTGCTTATCTGACCCTTCTGATGGTTTCCTGCGCAGGAGACGAGGAGAGCAGAGGATAAAGCAGAGGTGGATGTCCTCCACACAGAGATCCAAGCCCTCCGACAAATATTACACCATGTTCACCAGGTCAGCACAGAACAACGTTTTGAGGTACAATGTAACTTGCAGTATATAAGAGAATCAATGTGTTCATTCTGTCTGCCGTGCCCAGTTGGTTGGCGGTGAGGGTGACTGCAGTGGCTCTGAAAGTGTGCCCTCCTCCTCGCCTCTCCGTGGCCGGTCTCCCCCGAGGAACACCGCCCTGGTGGCTGTGCAGAGCGCTCTCTCCAAGCACCAGAAACAAACACAGGTCCAACTGCTCTTTTCTCTGTACTTGTTTCGTAAAGGAAATATGAGGAAGATCTTTTCAAACTGATCTATGAAATACGGGATGGGGGGGGGAGATATGTTAGATACATTGTGATGGCTTTGCAACCCAGAGTCTTAACCCGCACACAAATAAACACACATGTACAAACCACAGGATCTGCGTGCTCGTCTGGACGCTGCCCTGGAGCAAGTGGACACACTGCGTGATCACCTGCAGGAGAGGGACGCTGAGAGGAGGGAGGTGGAACAGACGATCCAGGAAGTGAGGAGGGAAGGCCAGGAGGCTACAAAGGCCCTGGAGGAGAGCCATAGAGACTGCAACAGATACCGCTGCTCACTGGAGCTCATCTCCAGGTAGCAAGCTGACCCATATCGCTTCTCCTGATGTCACATCAATCATAACGCACTTATAATCCTTTTTGTAGATTGGTGATTAGGCCTTGAGGCTTTGGAGGCTGCATTAAAATCGTTTTTGCTTTTATACCTATTCTTTTTTGTTTATTTTTGTTGTTGTTGTGTTTATGTTCCTAGTTTTATATTGTTGTTTTGTATTTTGTACACTTTTTGTACACTTTTTTTGGCCTGTAAATATTGTGTTTGAATTTTTTAAATACAATTCAAGTGTTATGATGAACATGATATATTTTATTTTTTACAAGGTGAACATTCATTATCATCATAATCCATCCATCTGTTTTCTATACCAAAGTATAGAAAATATATATTTTTAATAAAGTGTCTAATATTGTTTTGGGAAAAGTGATATACAAATGAAGTGTTATGATGATGATGATGATTATTGTTATTGTACAACAATGGACCTTTGCTTCTTTCTTTCTTTCTTCCTTTCTTTGCCCGTTCCTCACAGTGAGAAGGGCAGCCTGGAGAAGCTGCTCTCAGGACTGCTGCAGGAGGTGGACTCCCAGCGTGCGGAGCTGGAGGTACTGAGGGGCGCGTCACTGGAGCTCCAGAGACAGCGGGACCTCCTGAGGCAGCAGAGGGAGGATCTGGAGAGGCAGCTGGCACGCCAGCGCACGGAGGCCCAGAGAGGGTACAGTATGAGCAGGGCGAATGACCGTTACACAACGCACATCCCGTCACCCGCGCTCGTTTTCAAGCTCCGTTTGTTTAGAGTTCAGATCAGTAACACATGTCATTCTCCAGCCGGCTACGCACCCGGATGACATTTGGATGAAAATGTAAATGATTTACATTGCGTTACTACAATCATGCAAGAGGGTGACTCTTTTTCTCCTTGTGAGGTTTTCCTTTTGCTTCAAAAATTTGATTAGCTGAGAATGAGAGCAGGACATGCGATCCAGCAAGAAAGTAACTCCCTTAGAGTTCTGGCCTTTGGCACCGACATGTCTCCATCTTTTAAAGTGGAGATGGATTAAGATATTTTGTTTATATAAATAATCGGTGTGTGTGTGTGTTTGTGTGTGTGTGTGTGTGTGCGTGCGAGAGAGAGACATACTGTATATGTGATACATTTGATGTGCATTTTAGTGAGAGGAGTCTGGAGCAACTTGAAGGGAAACACTCTGACCTGCGCAGGGAGCTTGTGACAACGAAGGAGGCTCTGAGTCACATCACCCTGCAGAAGGAGGTGTTGGAGGATGACAAGGCCAGCCTTGTTCTGGCTCTCAGCAAGGTAGACTGCTGTGTTTTGCACCAGGTATCCTGATCTGCCTTACTGGATTCTCTCTGAGGGTCCTAGTAGTTTTAATCCTTCTGACATTTATGATACACTCCACAGATGGAGTCCCAGAGTGCCGAGCAGGAGTTAGCCCTCACCAAACTGCAGAGCCAGGAGGCTGCTTTAAATGACGCTCTTGCCAAAATGGCTGCCCTGAACGAAGGCTTAGCCAATGACAAGGTGGAACTCAACCGTGTTCTGCTGCTGGTCAGTGAGCCTGAGGTTGTCCTGTAATGGCGATGGAAGGCAGAGCCGAGTACCTTCTAAATACACTCAAATAACTTCTGCCAGAGTGAAACGTTTGGTGTTTGGCTTCCAGACAGAGGGCGCGAAGGCAGAGTTTGGTGAACGCAGACGAGAGACTGAGGTTGAGCGGGCGGCAGCCAGGGAGGAGACGGCACGGGTGCAACAGGAGATGATGAATCTGCTTGCTGAGAAACAAGCCCTGGAGAGCTCCCATAGCCAACTCCAGGGGGTCCGCCAGAGGCTAGAGGCAGAGCTTAGCCTGCTGCAGAAGGAGAATGCTCAGGCCCTGGAGCAGCACTCACAGGTCAGGGACCACAGGCCATTCAGCTGCCTCCTCCCAGCTCCTACCACATGGGAGAATTACACTGCATGTCATTAACAGCTTTCAGCAGGTTTACGGGTCCCGTTGTCACATTAAAACTAATTGGAGATATTGGATACATCTGCCATGGTCTTTTCCCTCAAATGGGATACGGAGGGGAGTTTGGGCCCCTCTCTGTGTTTTATGAGTAACTGGGGATACGGGACGCAAAGGATCCTCATGTACAAATGTGAACTGGAAAAGATAAATAGATATAACAGACATATAATATCCGAGCAGAAGAGGATGAGCGAAAGACCCAATGAATTAACACCTACAGTATTGACATTCTTCCTTAGCCAGATCCAGATCTCCCTGTTTCGTCTCCCAAAGAATGGAAAGAATTCTGTCCTGTTTTATTATCTGTCCTGAATGTGAAACTGGGATATCCATGTTGATGCTGAATTTTACAAATGTAAACAATTTGACAAATTCCATCCAAACATTTTCAGATAACTTATCTGTAAAAATAAATCAGCCGTGTATAAAACAAGCCCTGGAGTGGCCTCCATTGTGCTAAGCTCATGTTTCATCCCCTAGTCACATCCATAACACTGGTGTAATTCATCCACTTTCATATTTACCTAAGGAGAGACTGAAAGACACCATGTGCTAATATTTAGTTAGTGTTAGTTCATTTTAGTTTAGTTTAGTTGAAAATCAAATTACAATGATTATTGCTTTTCAAACATTGCTATTGCACTGAAATATTATAAGTTGCAGGGGGCCATTATACATTGAGTCAGAGCAAATCTTTTGACGGATTTGTGATATTATGTCAGGAAATGGCCTGTAAGATGCAGCAAGGAAAGGTGCAGAATTACTGGGCCATCTTGAGAGCCGACAGATTATAGTAAACAGATCTGTTTCAGAATAGAGCCTTATCATAGCTTGATTCAAACCGGGAGAATAAACCTTCGAATGACACCAAAACCTGTTTTTTTGTCATTGCCTCATAGTGTGCATGCAGTAAGTATTTGGATCTTTTTAGCCCTATTTATGTAGAACTGCTATTATCTGGGTACGTTCTGTGATTTTAAATACATTTTCAGGCCATCAGTCATTTTAGTCATGTGCAAATATACCATTTTTTTATTTAAGTACAAATTCCATAGATTACATGCTGCATTTTTTGTATGCAGAAAAAAATGCACCCAGTTAATTTTATTCTTCCTGATAGAATGTCATAGTGATTTAATTGGTTATCATTTTTGTTTGGAAAACAGGTTGGGTGGTAATTTTCACCTAACAGTGGTCCCATACCCACACAAGATAACTATGCTAGGATTTCCTGCTATACTATCATGAAAAAAACAAATTCACACCGTTTCTTTTGTAATTTCCGAATTGTGTGTTGGTCTCCAGGTCAACAGGCAAATGCAGGCCATTTCTGAGGAGCTGTGTGTGTGCAGGAAGGAGCTTGAAACACAGGCCACAGCCCTGAAGAGAGCTACCCGTGACAGGGAGGAGCTGGCCAAGGACAAGGCTGCTCTGGATGTCCGGCTAACCTCTGTTGAGCGCAAGGCCTGTGGACTCACACAAGAGCTTGTTGCTCTCAGGTCTGTGTGTGTGTGTGTGTGTGTGTGTGTGTTAGTCAGACCAACTGGTAATGTGTATGTAAGGTTGTTTTGAGCCTTTGAGCATATTTTACTTACTAAAGCATAGCGAGACTCATGTAACAAGAGTCTTTAAGTAACATGGTTTTATTTGGAAACTATGACAACCATGGATCATTGGATTTTATGACCTTCTGCACCTATGGTTTCAAAGGTCTGTTTTTTGAGCTTGAACCACTTTACCACTGTGTTCCAGAACGGAGAAGGAGTCCCTGGAGACGTCTCTGTTCGAGAGCCAGGAGCTTGCCTTGTCTCTGGAGGCAGAGTGCACCAGGCTGGAGGGGGAGAGGCGCAACCTGCTCCTGGCTAACGAGGCCTTGACGCGTGAGTAGCCCCCTCCCTCAGAGACCACACTGTCCTCCCGTGCCAAGGCCCCTGGCCATGAGGCCTTTCCAACAACCCACTAGAGATCCATATTTCAGCTGTGAGTCCTGCAGCAGCTGGGCTGCGGGATCACTGGAGCTGCTTTCTCAGCTGACCAGGGTCCCACCACACCACCCAAACAGACATGGATAAGATGAGCAGTGCAAGTGCTAGCATGTTCCACATAAAGATATACATTAGATGAATGTCCATTATTCATAAACATTCCAAGTGCAATAGCGTCTTGCTGATTCTGTCATTCAGTGTGTCGTGAGTCTCCATCCAATAACTAGGTGTGATTTTGATTTGGGTGAGGGTACGTGTGTCTGTCCAGGTGATGCTGCTCAGATGCGGATGTGTGCTGAGCGGCAGTTGGCACAAGCAGCACAAGAGCGGAGTAACTTGGAGGACAAGCTGGCCCAGGTGGAGCGGGATGCCCTGCTGACCCAGAACAACAGAGAACAGATCCACAGAGAGCAGCTAGAAGATGAACGCAGATATAAGGTACAATATGACTTCATGGTGAGGTTGACTCTGACAAAATCGAGTCAGACAAATAGTTATCTTTTCACTTATCGGGAGTGTGTGTGTGTTTGTTTGGTGGTTGACAGGAGAAGCAGTGTGTGGAGCTGATGGTTCAGCGGGAGCAGGCTGAGGAGCAGCTGCGTGTGCAGTGTGAAGAGCTGCGTGTGCACAGCCAGACGGAGCTGCAGCAGGTGCAAGAGGAGCTGGTCAGGCTGCAGCAGGACTGCAACCAAAGTCTCCTGCAGGCTGAGAGTGAGAAGCAGCAGGTGTGTGTGGTGGGCTTCATACGTTTGTGGGTTTTTTTTATGTTTAAAAAAGATGTTTATGAAGCCTAGGAGTTAGAGCTGTCTCATAACCAAAATGTCCCAGGTTCAAGTTCATTTATTTATATAGCCCTTTATCACAAGCATGTCTGTCTCAAAGGACTTTACAGAAAATGAGCCAACTAGATCTACCTGATCAGGTTCAATCATCACAATTTGCCAGTGTGTCCTATCAAAGGTTCCTCATGCAAGACACTAAACCCCTACCTGCTCACCCATTGTAAGTGGCTCTGGATAAGTATGTTAGCTAAATGAGTAAAATTGTGAGATGATTAAGTCCCCATGGCCAAACAATCTTCTTTTCATGAGATATTCTATATTAGATATGACCTTGTTGGTTGTGCCCAGGCGTTGTCCCAGAAGGAGGCAGAGAAGGCTGCCGTAACAGAGAGGCTGGCCGCCCTGCAGCAGGACCTGGCCACAGCAGGCATGGAGATGGAGCGCTTGCGGAGAGAGGCCCTTAGCAGACAGGAGCAGGATAAGGTGAAATCATGGGAGCCACGTTGGCTCCTGTCACTTCTGCACTTCTATATTGTTCTTTACATAGGATTAGTTACTACTTCATCTGACTGATTTGTGTATTTTACTGCTGTTTAGTAGAGTTGGCATGGTACTTCAATCTCTTGTCTTGTTTTTACCAACAGAACATAATAAAGGCCAAAATTGCCCAAACATTATCGTTAAAACAACAACAACTTTTAGTGACATTTTCTGATATGGTAACAAACGTAGAATTTTGAATCTATGTTATCGATATGTGACAAATATTAAAGAGCACTAAACATTAAAAACATGTTTTTTGTTTTGTGCTGATCTGATGTGTTGCAGAATACAATGGCTGTCCTGCGGTCTGAGCTGCAGGACTTGCACTCTCGCTTCGAGGAGTCTTTGAGCTCCCATGAGAGTGTTAAGAGGAGTCTAACAGAGGAACTCAGGGAGCTGAACCAACAGAGAGAGCATGCACGGCAGGAGGTGAGGACCTCTAAAAATGTCAATTCCCACCATTCCCACCACCTTTGTTCTGCTTGTCTTTTCAGTGGCACCAGTGTACAGTATTGGGGGGAATGTTGACCCATACAGGACTAATGCCAACCCAAAGTGGATGTTTTGTAGGCTGGGAGATGTAGAATTGGAGGGAGAAATATGAGGGATAGCATAATATATAGGGAGGATGTCACAAGATAGATGGGCAGAGGTTGTTTGTAGGGGCACAGAGACGGATAGGGAACGGCAGGCTTGTTTGGCTTGGCATGGTGTGGGAGGCCTGGGATCTGCTTCTTGGCCAGTTGTAGAGGGAGTTTGTACCAATTAGTACCAGTGTGAGGGAGACCATTTACCATAGGCCTCTGTTGACATTGGCCACGGCCACAGAGCTTTACTAGCGTCAGGATGCCACCAGGTGCACGGTCTGCACAGCCAAATCCTACAAGGAGGGATGCTGTCCACTCTAGACACCCGGTCAGCACTCTCTCTCCATCTAACCTGGAGGAGAATGTGGTCACCTTGATGTAAACAGAGCAGTGCAGTTAGAGACTATAACTTTGGCCCGGTGACATATTTGCTGATACTGTTGGATTTCTTTTTTTTATCACTATGCTACAACGTGTATGGATTTAGTACACTAAATCTCATTTCATCTGTTGGGGTTGTTTGAGTTCAGGATTCCAGGCACTGAGTCCTCAAGCATTTTAGTGAAATAATAAACTCACAGTCACCTCATTGGATATAACTCCAATGTTTTATGGACCTCTCCGTGCCTCTGATTTAAATGCCTGGTCTCCCTGGAAAAAGGGGTTGTTTATCTGTGTGGGACTTTCTGGTTTGAATAAAAAGCAGAAATGAGGATCATCCTATCTTCACTTTGTCTCCTTAGTCTTGTCAAAGTATATTGAATGAGGTTGTGTGGAGTCAGAGCAGAAGGGTTTAGACAGCCCTCCCTACTGTATATCAAGTCGGGCTACAACGACACTGTCGTATTTGGCGGCCACCCCTGCTCCTTCCCTTGTTTGATTATTTTCACTAATCCCATCTCAGGATTCTCATGTCAGACAATGACAAAGCAGGAGTGAGAATGTGTGACAGAGAGCAAAGGAGCGAGAAAGTGGGAGAGAGCGAGGGAGGGGAGAGGGAGGGGAAGGATACCGCCGCTGGTACCATAATATGAAATAAAAGTTTGAGTTAACCCCTTGTGTAAATAAGCTGGCGGGGGAGTGTTTATTTTCTCCCCTGCAGCAGCGAGAGGCTGGTTCCACTGGGACTCTGAGTCCCCCTCTCTCATCCACACAGCACAACACTGCTGCCCTCATTCTCTGCCCTTGTCCTCCACTCTCCACCAAAAAATCGGATCAAATAAAGTATACAGTAATTGGCCGGATCAGCACTGGGTTGTTTTTTCTCACATTAGAATTGATGAGAAGGAACCATCCTGTGTGGCCTCTGAACATAACACTCCTTCTCCTCCTCATCCTGCTCCTCATCCTCCCCCTTCCTCACCTCCCCCACCCCCTGGAGCTGTTGTTTATCATGTTGCCTTCTGAGGATACTTCACACTGCGAGCTGCAGCAGGGAGATAGGGAGAGACAGCACCTGGCTACAGGCCCAACTGGCTCTTATCCATGGCCAGATAAGCTCTGTCCTCCCTAGTTCTCTCGCTACACACAACATGTTGCCATAAAACAGAATATAGGTCATACAATATCTGTGTTTGTGCGTAGAGCACTTAAAGGAGGGGATGTTGAGTTCGAGCTTTCAAATCACTAGACCTTGAATATCCGATGTAAGAACAGTTTCAAATCTGACATGAGGTTGAAGGTTTTTCCCTTTTTCAAGTTTGATAAGTTTGATATTTCAAGTCAATCTTATGCATGTGTTTGAGCTTTTGATGCAGTCTAATGGGATGTATTTTGAGGTTGTAGGGAATTTTGTATACAGTATATTGATTGTTTAAATTGAATTTATATTGAAAACAGATCTGTATTTTGAGCTCAGATGGATATTGAAAGCTGCTCAAAGCTTTTTTTAAATTGTACAAATGTGTTTATTTGTTTATTTTAAGGATCCCCATTAGCTGACACCTTTATGAACAGATAGTCTTCCTGGGGTCCAAGACCACATACCAAAGTGCACTAAATAAATAAATGAATAAGACAAAACCATAATTTAAAACAAGAACATTGAAAAATACACAGATGTTAAAATGTACATCTAGACATTAAGACTAGTTTGTTCATCTTTATCCACTTATGTATGATGTTAAGCTCACTTCACAGAACATGGTTAAGCTCTGAATATGTCGGTGTAGCATAATAAAGGTTGGAGTCATCAGCATACAAAGCCAAGCTAGCCTGTTTGATTGCAGAAGGGAGGTCATTTGTAAATATTGTGAAGCGAAGGGGCCCTAGGCAACTGCCCTGCGGCACACCGCAGTCTAGCCCTCTGCTACTTGACAGAGTGCCATTTAAATAGACTCTCTGTGACCTAGAGGACGAATAACTCTTCAACCACAGAATGGCTGAGGGTTTAAAACCGTAACACTGATAACATACTGATTAAAAGGTAATGATCGATAATGTCACTAAAGTCCAGCATTACTGTGCCCACCAACATTGACCTGTCCATCTCAGTCAGCCAGCTATCAAACATCTGTGTCATGGCAGTGCAGGTTGAATGGCCAGCCCTGTAGGCATGCTGATACAATGTTGTTAATTTGTTTCTGGAAAAGTAAGCTTGAATTTGCACAAATACAATATTACAGGCAATAAGCTGATAGGCCTATTGTTGGGACCATTGAAGTGTCTTTGGACATTTTGGACACACAATCCACTGATCAGACATCTATTAAAAACATGACAGATAGATGTTGAGACATATGAGTCAGATTTTTTACAGTTTGCCTTCAAGGTTGTCATTACCAGCAGAAAACAACCTTTCAACCATCCCAATATCAACCTGGTGAAATTTGAAAGCACTGTTTTTATCCTTAATGATTCCATTTGTTATAAGGACCTCAGAGTTAGAGTTAGAATCAGAAATAGTGTCCATACTCTGCCTGAGCTGGGCCACCTTATTAACAAAAAAGTAATTGAAATAATTTGCAATCGGAAGAGGTTTAGTCAGATAAACATAATCAGATTCAACAAAAGAAGAACACACATTAAACGTTTTACCCATGATCTCATTCAATACATAGTTTTTTTACTATCATGGCCAATATCATTATTTCTCTGTTTATAATATGTTGTCTTTTTTGCTGTACTCATCTTTGTCACATGGTTTTGTAGATTACGATAATACTCAAGGGGGCCGTAAAGAACAGCAACCTTCTTGGCATCATCTCTCTGAGCTATTAAACACTACAATGTGTTGTCTATCCATGGGGCACATTTAGATTTAACTGTGAATTTCTTTAAAGGTACAGGTTATTTTCACCAGTATATTCATAAGTATATTCAAAAGCATGCTCAGGGTCATCTACAGCACAAATGTCAGACCACTGAGTATTAGAAATGTCCTCTGGAAAAGCTGCTTCATTAAATGCCTTATAGGATCTAGCAAGGACAATTTTGGCACTGGCCTTAGGCAGTTTAGTCTTCCTAGAGACAGCCACTAGATTATGGTCACTAAAACCAACTGGGACAGGTCTAGAGCACATATCAGGAGTATTGGTATTAATGTGATGTATGCATGTTGAGGATTTAACCCCGGTATTATTTTTAAAAAAATCTAGTTGGTTGAAACATTAATTGGAATAAGCCACAGATATTAGCCTTTTCTTCTTTTATTCAAGTGCCCGAGCAGAGAACCTACTTGAATCCACCCAAAATGTATATGACCATATACATTCTGAATTGGGGCGTTAACAGCTACAGCTATGGTACAACCCACAATGGAAACATTGTTAAAGGGGAGTTTACCTGTTAGTCTACTGAATAAGGGGTTTAATCACTTTTGTTGTTGAGTAGATCATGAAAAAGTTTCAATACTTTCTTATATTTGTCATATCATGCCATTTGTTATCTATAAAAGAAGATTTATGACGATTAATGGGCGACTCCAGAGTAGCAAAGTATGTACTTTCTCTCTGCAATTTTTTTTACACAGTCTTATGACATGGCGTTCTCTCTCCTCACCTTTGATTGTCTCCATTCTGGACTTCAAGGTGGAGGGCCTGCGTCGGCAGCTACACGGGGCAGAGGATGGATGCAATGTGGGGCGAAGGCAGCTGATTGAGGCCCACAGGGAGCTCCAGGAGTGTGCCGAGGAGAGGGACAACCAACGGAAAGAGGTCTTGGACCTGAGGAGGCTATTGGGGGATGAGACCAGAGACAAAGAGGCCATCCAGGCCTCTAACCAGGAGCTGAGGGCTTTCATCAAGAGAGCAGAGAGTGACAACAACAGGTACAGCAGCTACTCAGGATTGCAGATTCCCCCGTAAATCTGGTAGTTGTGATAGTCCAGCAGTGGATATTTGTTATGCCTTCTGTTGCATTAACTTTCAAAACGTCTTGATTAGTTTGAGACGAGCTGTGGAGGAGAGGGAGCAGAAAGTGGCGGTCTTAGAGGAATGTAGGAGCTCAATGCACCAAGAGGCAGCCACTCTGCGGAGCAACATGAGAGAGCTGGAGAAGTCTCGCCTGCAGGCACGCAGAGAGCTGCAGCAGCTGCGCAGACAGGTGAAGGCTTATTAAGGCCGTTAGTTTCCATCTGATTTATTTTAAATAAAGGATTACGTTCAAGTGAAATGTGTTGTCTTAACGTGAGCAGGTAAAGGTCCTAGAAGGTATGAACAGCCAGCAGAGTCAGGACCTGCGGGAGCTTCAGGCGCGGGTGTGTCAGGAGGAGCAGAAGGAGGAGGAGGCGCGACGCGAGGCTTTCACTCTGAAGCAGAGGGTCCTGGAGTGTGAGGCTGGCAGAGAAGCAGCCCTGAGTGAGGTAGAAGGCCCCCGGGATTAGTTTGTTAACAACATGCTAGAGCAAACATTCCCTCCATGCATACGTGCTTGAATAATACCTGCCATACTTATGGGGAGAGAGAGCACATCAACCACAATATACTGGATATTCTACTGTATGGACAACTGCATTTGGTAGTACTCTGTGGAATCTTTAGTCTAATATCACATGAATATGACTAAACAACAATATGATTAATTTGTTGTTTCTTTCTCTTTTAACCCAAACACCATTTCATTCCAAACTTTCCCCAGACATGAAAAAAATCTAAACATATTGTATATTAGTACCTCTTTGGGTTAAAAGTATAACTTTGAAGTATATCTATGCTGTGTAGTTAAGTATATGAAAAATTATACTTTGTAATCTTGGGAATAAATAAAGGTCACAGTTGTAAAGTATATTGTTGTTTACCCTTATGCCCTAGCCATAATCTCCAAAACGCATTCGGTGACAAACTCCAAACTTGTCATCCTAAAGCTAAGTAACCCTATACCGAATACAGAAATATCGATACAGTATAGTCTAAATATTATGGATCACTCAGTATAGATAGCCTATCGGGCACTACAGTATACTGCTGAGTTGTTGATCATTGTTTTTTATCACATCACTGTTGTTATTTGTCTTAGCCTCTATACTTATGCCTGTTGCCTGTATTTCCAACATATCATGTATACCTAACCTAAATCAATAAATTGAGACGTAAAAGATGCAAACGTGTAACTGAGCTCGAATTAAGATATGCATACATACATACATACATGTATAGCATACATGTTTAGTTATAGGGCCTGATATAACTTTGTTATTACCCTTTATTGAGCCCAAAGCAAATTAAATTGGCTAGTATGATAAATGTGCAATATATTAGATACATGGTAGTATCCCAACATCAATATGTCTCCCTATTTCAGAAACAGACACATTTTAAATATCATGTGTAAGCTAACCATTTGAGCATATTTACACCCAAAAAATCTAAATGAAATCTAATCGTGAGTAAATGGCTGTTGATGACAACTGATGGAAAATGTATTATTCAAGGTGCACATTTTACAAATATGTTTATATTCTTGTCTCCAAATTGAAAACTCATTCTATGAATCCTCTCAAAATGACAGTAGATGCCCCAGTCATGAATTTTATACTAATGATATACTTGACATAATGTACATGGTAAGCGCCAGGCTCACCAGTAGAGTCCCGTGACTTTGTTCTGTCTGTTTGTGCAGGCTGCAGGGTTGCAGCGTCGTGTGGTGGAGCTGGAGGAAGCAGAGCGTCAGAACGGAGAGTTGCTGCAGGAAAGAGAGGCTTGTCTGCAGCAGAGTGACCAGAGGCACAGAGAAACCACTGCCCAGCTGGAAGGAGCTCTAGAGGATGCCAGGGGTCATGTCAGGGAACTCGCCCTGCGGGCCGGCCTGGCAGAGGGCAAGGCACAGGGCCTGGAGGAGCAGCTGGGCCTGGGCGATGCCATACGCCGGGACCTGGAGCTCAAGCTGGTGGGGTTGTATTCAGCTCTGCGCCGTACGCTGGGCATCGGCCGCACAGGGCTCTCACGCACCTCTGGGTCCCGTAGACGGTCTCCCTCTCCCTGGAGAAATCACCTGCCAGTTAAGGGTATGGCCATGCGCTATTAGTGAAGTATGTGTAGGGTACCATGCAATTAATAGTCTTTCTGTAGTCTCTCTACTGTATGTAGATGCATTAGTGAGTGTGGTCTCTCTCTGTGTAGGAGGGGACAGTGTGGTCGATGGACCTGTGCCTTCCTTGTCTCGTGGTGAAGATGGAGAGCTGGATGTGGACACAGTGCAGACATCCCTGCGGGAATTCCAGCAGGAACTCAGGGACACACAAAGAGACAGGGTATGTTTGACCTGCCTCTTAACAATAGCTAAGCAGAAGCTCAAATTCAAAGGCACAATCCTCAATCTGTTAATTTGCCCATATTTGTGTATCTTTGAATGGGACTGCTGATCTAGGATAAGTCTTGCCATTCAGATGGTCACAGAAACCTGGTCTATGATCTTAGATCAGCACCCCTATTTAAATAATCAATGTGCATATTCAGCTGCATTTTCTACACTTACTATACTCTTAATAAACGTTGTCCTCCAGGATGAAGCCAAGGCCCAGATAGTCAGTCTAAGTCATCAGGTGACAGAACTCCAAGGCGGCCAGGACAAGTCAGCCATCCAGCTGCTGCAACTACAGAAGGCCCTGAAGGGATTAGAGGAGGGTGAGGGAGCCAGTGGATCCTATAAACATGAATATCAGTTATTAATTATGTTCAGAGTTATTTTTACTTGACATGCTCTTCCAGGGAAACGAGAGATGGCAGAACGACTGCAAGCAGCACAGACCTCCCTTTCCCTGCAGGAGGAAGTAGCACGGCGTGGAGACAGGGAGAAGAGAAGCCTTGGGGAGGAGGCAGCCAACCTCAGGACCAGTCTGCAGGCTGCTGAGGCTGAATCCAGGGCACTGCAAGTACGTTCAAAGGCCAAGAAAAAGACAATATCAGAAATCCCACACAGCGTCTTCAGTGACAGTTGTGAAAGTTCTGTGCCAATTTCTCCACAGGAGAAGCTAGAGCATTCGCAGGGCTTAGAATCTCGTGCGGATGCTGATCAGCGGAAGCTGAAGGAGTCCCTGGAGGCAGCGGAGAACAGGGTGAGCCATCTGGAGCTCGCCCAGCGCACCCTTGAGGGTGAGCTACAACGAGCCCAGCTCAGGGCAGCAGAGCTGGATGCAGAGGTGGGGGCGTTGCAGGAGAGGCTGACGGAGCTGAGGAGGGAGCTCGGTGATAGCGAGGACCGGTGCGCTGCACTGAAGGTCAGAGAGGAGAGGCTGGCCACATCTGTAGCTCGGGCTGAGCAGCATGAGGGCCAGCTGAGAGAGCAGCTCCACAAGCTGTCAGCCTCTCTCAGTGACAACAGGTCCTGCACGGGAGCCATGCAGGAGCAGATAGCACAGCTCCAGAGGGCTCTGGCTGTCAGTGAACAGGACCGAAGGCTGCTGCAGGTATGTCTGTCACCTAATTACACCCACTAAAAGTGAGTTCAAAAGACGAATAGGTGGCGGGTACAGAAACACGCTACAGGCGGAATTGAATTCTGTATTCTGAATTCTGTCTGTTAAATCAAACAAATGATGTGCACTATGTATTTTTACGGTTTTTCTACACGGTCCACCTATGGATGTTTAATTGAAACTTCAAAATAAGATGAATAACTGAGCTTCCATTACTGTGTTTTGATTTACAGTGCAGCTCTGTAACCTTTTCAGTTACAGTTTTTTAAATTTGATTATTTACCTTTGCTGCCATGGTTTTCCTGAAGGACCTCAAAGGCTGCGCAATAAAATGCTCAGGCAAGCTCATTAATTCTCCAAGAGCTTCTCAGGAGAGCTTTCCGGGCTTAGTTTGGGACTGCACTTTAAAGATGCTGTGCAAACAAAAACATGGCGTGCTTGGTATAAATCTTGGTATAAACCTGGTATAAACCTGTCCGCGCATTGTAATAAAAAGCAAGGGGAAAATCCCAACTCTTGCCTGCGACTTTGAACAGTGTGTCAGGAACCTGGATGAGAGACAAGAATATGAAGGAAGGTGAGAATTCGAGTAGGGTCATCCTAAGTGCAAATTCATGTTTTGATGAAACTGACTGACTTGCACTCAACTGGAATTGAGTGTATAGTATATCTTCAAGCGTGTGCTCCCATAGGAACGTCTGGATAAAAAACGAGATGCCCTCTCGGAGAGTAAGAGGCTGAACCACACACTTACAGAGCGGGCCCAGAACCTTCAGAGGGCCCAAGAGGACTCCGAGCTGAGGCATTCTGAGCTGGAGAAACATAACAGGACCCTGAAGGAGGTGAGTCAGGCGGATGACACCGTCATTAAAAAAGTTTGATTATGTTATACAGTAAAGTTGTTTGACGGTTCATAGTGGAGACTGAAGGAGAGTGTGATTTGTCTGGATGATTGACTGTACCCTAAAAGACCCTAAAGCAGAGGCAGGAGACTGAGCTCCAAGCCCAGGGGAGCACCCAGCACCTGCAGAGGGAGAAGGAGGAGCTCCGAGACAAGGTCACCGGTCTCCAGAGCTGCCTGCACAAGCTGCAGAGTGAGAGGGCTGAGCTGGAGAGGGTGCTGACGCGTCTGGGTAAAGACAAGGCTTCACTCAGAAAGACACTGGAGAAGGTGAGCTGTCCTCCACTCCGCAGTGTACTTTGACCCTATTTTAAAGATTGGTTCAAAACGTTCTCCTTGCATCCTATATCTCTGTCATACAGCATGGTGTAATGATGAAGATGTAATGGGGAATGTGGGGCCTTGGCTATTGATCGCTTTGACGAAGATAGAGTTTTCCCCAGACAATTTGCCCCGAATTTTATTAGCTTATTATTGTTTGTTCCTTTTTTCCCCACATACTCCTCCTTTCTGTCACGTATTGTATAAAGTGATCCTAAAATGATGGAAACGTGTAGGTGTACTGTGAGAATCGAGGGGCCCAGTGCAAGGCTTCTGCTACATGCATTACAGGAAGGCACGTGAGAGCAGAACAATCATGGCAAAGTCATTCACATCATGTCCCCCTCATGCTGTTGTTAGGTGGAGCTGGAGAGGCTGAGGATGGAGGAGGAGGCAGCGCTAGCAGCCCAAGGGAAGGAGCAGCTGGGGCAGACGATCCACACCCTGGAGCAGGAGCTGGCTGAAAAGCAGGTCGAGGTGCAGACCCTGCAGGTGAGAGGCCACGCCATTATGGCGATAAGTGTTAGGAGACTTGCACCGTCAGAGTGCCGCCATAAAAAGAATTCCTCTCCCTGATCTCTGTTGTGTCACCATGTTCTATTTTAGAATGAGGTTAAAAACAAATGCGTGTGAACTGTATCTAGGGCCAAATCTCCCAGTTGGAGCGCTCTCGTGCACATCGCCTCCTGGAGGTGACAGCCCGCCATCGCCAGGAGATGGACATGGAGACGGATCGTCTGCGGGGCACCCAGCTCCAAGCGGAGTGTGACCTGGAGACCAGGGAGAAGGCCCATCGCCAGAGGGTCAAATGCCTAGAGGAACAGGTATTGTCATTCTAATTGTGGATATTTGCAGGGAAGGTTTTCTTGATTTAGACTGTCTCTCTGTTTCTGTCTTTGCCTGCCTATCCTCCATGTTTTCATTTCTCTGTCTTACATAGGTGCTGACTCTGAAGGAGCAGCTGGATCAGGAGATGAGAAGGCGACAGGCCTATGTCAATCAGATGCTGCAACGTGGTGCAACCCTTTAGTGAGATGCAGTATGTGGCACCTCAGGCCTCCATAGGCATTGTTCTTCTGACGGCTTCCCAACAACATGTTACAGGCTACATCCACGTTTTGAAGCACGTACACACACACACACACACACACACACACACACACACACACACACTCCCAAGCACTTGCTCCCACCCATGCACATGTGCACACTGGATTACATTAATGCGGAAAAACTCAACAACAACAAACAATGAAAGTTTTGTTTATAAGTGGACTGGATGTGCCAAATTGTTTTAAGGATTTTCTCTTGCTAGCTTCAGTTGGCAGTCTGTTCACGCTTTTGAGGAAACAATGTGATGAAACGTTTCCTCGGTTGGTGCTATGTTCTACTCTTATGGATTAATCATATACTCGTATTTTATGTTCTTATAAAGTACTACTGTTTATATGTCATAATTACTGTTTGCGTAACCCTATTGAGAACTTGGTTTAGAGGTAAATGTTTTCAAATCAGAATATTTACAATAAGTGTTTATTTGATTCTTCTGATTTTCAGATTGTACTTTTTTTTGTGTCACTCAATCAAAGTGAATGTCAATTGTGGTCATATTTCAAAGAGCTTATGATTGTTTAATAAAATTGGGTTGTACCTGAGCACCGGCATATTTGTTTTGACTCAAAGATAATGAGATCTGATCATCAATAAATCTTCTACTGACCACATACTTTCATTTTCATGAAAAAACGTTGAAACATCTCATTTATTTAGATGTTAATGTCAACTTTTGGAGTGACCAGCTGCTCCTTCGTGGCGTGTGAGTTCCAGGGTTTGGTTCGCACCATTAAAAGCGTTTGTGGATATCGTGGTATGAGTGAGAGAATGACCTTCGCTCTCAGTCGCTAGTGCTGTCTTGGTGTTTTCTTTCAAAGATCATTGCAGACTCCAAGGTCTGTGGGGATCATCATTCCTTGAAAGTTTTACTGGCAATCATTCTGTTATCCTTGACAGCCTTAAAATCCAGAGATAATATGTGGTCTTTCCTTTGCTGATTACAAACTACAAGTATTTGTGTGTGTGTGTGTGTGTATTCGTCCACATGTGCACCTACATTGTGCAAGCATCTCACAAATACTGTTCTACTCTTCACTATTTCTTTCAATTCACACACTACATTTACAGTGTTGCATTTTCACAACAGTGCACATGCTTCTGACTCTGTAACATGCCCTGGTATGCCTAGGTAACCGTACATAGTAAGAGTAGTAAGAGAGGGGAAAGCCTTGTTAGAGTTTCTTTAAAGCAGCCCTTTGATTATCATAGATCCGCCCAGTGGTTATCCAGTTACCAGCCTCTTTTCAGCCATTGGCTGCAAAGGACTAATTATGCAAGGTAGTGAATCCCTGTGGGGGAGGTGGGGCCAGAACTGAAAGAAGTCCTTTGGCAGGCAGAATAGAGCTTTTATTGAGGATATTTCTAAGCTGACCATCAGGGACCAAATCGCTGGATTGTTTAAAAAAAAAAAAAAAA
>OMOT01020297.1:1503-16460 GCA_900312575.1 Acanthochaenus luetkenii | reverse complement strand
TACTGAACGATTAGTTACTGGGCCAGAAATTTGTGTAGGAGCGGAAAAGTTCTATCAATGTTCCTACTGTTTGCAAATAGAGGTCGGTAAAGGTAATAGATTACTTAATGCTCCTTTAAGTCGTATGTTGTCTGTTGCCTTTTGTCTGTTGCAGTGACAGGCAGTACGTCTCGGACCGCTCATCCATCGACACGCTGTCCAGCGCCAACGCAGCCGGTCGCATCCAGAGAGAGCACTTCAGAGAGGAGCTCAGCCCACAGGAGGAGGTGGACAACACTATGGCCCTGCAGTCAGGTAGGGGGGAACACGGCGTATCAGCCCTGGATTCTGTTGAGGCTTTCCTGAAGGGCTTCCTGCCTTCCTTGGCTTAGCGCTCAGTTGAATACTTCTTATGTTATTCCAATGGTCAAGGAAAGTCAAACCAGCCATCAAAATGTTAACAAATGCTGGTACATGTTCCCTGTAGCTGGTAAGTCTGTCTACTCTACCAGCCACTTTGGCAAGTAACCAGCCATCATTTGGAGACTATTCTATAATATTCTATATAAAATACAATAAAAGGGAAAGTGGCCAGTGAATTTTGGTATGTACGAGCCACTTCGTCCGATGGGCACAAAGAAAATAATTTTGTAGTCAGTAACATGAGCAGCTCTTTCCCAAAGCCAGAATCCAGACAACTATAAGGCTTGAACTTGTGATCAAGTCATCAAGATGTAAAATCGCCAGCTGTCTAATGGAGAATGAATTGGGAAATCCTGGGGAGTTAGGGGGGGATACTAGTACATGTTATGGTTCTGTATGTTTGATGACACTGCTATGTAATGAACTAATTTGGGTATAACATGTTAAACGTTCTGTGGATCAACACATTCATCCTCCTCCTCCAGACTTCACGGTTCAAAGGCATCACAGGTTCCAGTCTTTGCCCTCTGGTCTCTGGCTTTGGGAGAGAGTTGTTCATGTTCGCAACCGTTGATTGATCTGTCCGAAGCCATAGGAAGTGCATATATGAGTTCTTACATTAAGTGGCATTCCCCTTTAACCCCTTTCCCAGCCTGCTGTGCAGCTCTGACCGAGCTTATTTTGGACGACACTTCAGCTCACCACGTGGTGCAGGTAAGGACATCGCTCTATTAAAAGAGCAGCTGTGGACAACAATGAGTAATGAATATGTGCACCGTCTACCTTTACATAAAAAGACGAAATAAAATATTGAGAAAATTGGGTCAGTTAATTTAGACAATGTTTTCTCATTTTCTCAGGAGAATGGGATATATGTGATTGCAAAGTTGATTCCACCACAACGTCCTGGACCAAAGGCTGTGTCTTTACAGGTATAGGGCACTACATGATTAGTACAATCGTATTATAACGTACATGCACATGTTGTAAGGACCAAAATGTACGATGTTTCTATGTTTATGTGTTGGCAGTGCTATGCATTCCGGACCCTCCGATTTCTGTTCAGCGTGGGACGAAACAGACATCTGTTTAAGAGGTGCTGCTGTTACAGAGTTCATGTACTATAGAAGAAGAATTGAGTTTTAAAATGCTGCATACCGTTTTAGGAAGAAGAAAAAAATCGTTCAGTATCTCTAAAATAAAAAGGTTCCAGTTTGCAAAAGTGTCATCATTTTGTCACCCTATGATTTAAGTTACCCGTTATTCTTCGCAAAGTACCATACATTGTTTTCATTTGGCTCGGTCCAACATTTTACAACATTGTCATGATGTTGGAATTCTATTTAGGAGTAAATGTCATCCAGTGCTGTTGTGTAACCTTCTTTTTTCCCCATTTCAGGCTCTTTCCCACGGACCTATTTGAGTTGTTTATTGACGTTGGCCATTACGTGCGAGACCTCACTGCCTATGAAGGACTGCAAACCAAAGTCTCGCTCTACACTGTAAGGAAACGGACTCAGGACGGATTCAGCTGTTTATTCAGCTGGTTCTGGGCTGGAAAGTAATCAGCATCATCACTGTGTGTTGGGATCAAGTATCTTTGGAATGGGAGGGAAACCTCGATTCCAGCGGAACGCGTACCTCACATATAAGCCGACGAGGAGATGTTTCTACCCTACACACTGATGGCGTGCGGTGTGTTTTGTGCTGCAGGAAGAGGAACTGGACGGCCTAAGAGCGAGCATCACGGCCGCGGACCAGAACCGACCTCCTCTCAGGGTGATCAACGGCTACTCCATACTCGACCACCTGGGCACCGGGGCCTTCGGAAGCGTCTTCAAGGTCCTGTGAAGTTCCTCAAGCTGAACGTCTTCACGATATCGTTTCATTCTCACGCTGTCCTATGCTCTAAGAAAGTGAAAGGGGTTCTTCAGATTGCAACCACAGGGGAACCCCAGAAAGAGCTCTTAAACAATGATGGTATTTCCATTAATTGCTAATTGCTGGTTCTTCCAGGAACTATTTAGGGATGTTTTCTTAAGGTGGAACCTCAAGGTGCAAACTGGATCCCTCTGCATCTTAGAACCCGCAAACGCACACACAGTTTCTTAGCACTTCCCGCTTGAAGCCTTTCAACTACTACCCGATCATTTCAACGCTGTACGTTTTTGTCCTTTTGGTTTTGGCTGTCCATCGTTGGCAATACTGACAGGTCCGTAAGCAGAGCAGCCAGAACCTCCTGGCTCTGAAGGAGGTGAACCTCCACAACCCGGCCTTTGGTAAAGACAAGAAGTCCAGAGACAGCAACGTGGAGAAGATCACCTCTGAGCTCACCATCATCAAGGAACAGGTGCAAAGCTCAAATGGTTCTACTTCCTTTTAGTCATCTGTTCTCTGACCAAACGAGACCATACGTTGTGGAGTTGATTCGTGGCTTTGTTCTCTTCCTGTAGATGACGCATCCAAACATTGTTAGATACTACAAGACATTTCTGGAAGGTGAGGATATTTCAAGGTTCGAGATTCAACTTTATTTACGTCAACGTGGGCCGTTGGAGTTAGAATATCCAAAGCATCCGAGTTGAGAGCTCTCTGAACGATGTGGTCCGTTCCAGGTGACCGGCTGTACATTGTGATGGAGCTGATCGAGGGCGTGACGCTGGCCGACCACGTCAGCTCTCTGAGGGAGAAACAGCAGCAGCTTACCGAACACAGAATCTGGAACATATTCGTACAGGTAACAACGCCGACACGTATCGCCTGTTGTCGGGGCCCAGTGGCTTTGACCGTTGCGCTTGCCTTTGTATTGGTTGCTTGTAATGTTGGCAATCTGGAAATGTCTATTTTCACAAGATATAGATTCAATGTTGTATCTATCAAAAGTCCGTTTTTATACACTTCCTCCAAAACGTCCCCAGATGTGTCTGGCATTAAGGTATCTGCACAAGGAGAAGAGGATCGTCCACCGCGACCTCACGCCGAACAACATCATGCTGGCGGAGAAGGACAAGGTCACCATCAGTGAGTCTGGACGTTCACACCACGTGTCTTCCTGTCTTGTGTTTATTATCAACGTGTAACCTGTGCCGTTCCTCTATTCCCAGCTGACTTTGGGCTAGCTAAACAGAAGCAGGAGAACAGCAAGCTAACGTCAGTGGTCGGCACCATCCTTTACTCCTGGTGAGGGAATTGATTCTGTGCTTCTAAATGAATTGATTCTGTGCGTGTAAATGAATTGATTCTGTGCGTGTAAATGAATTGATTCTGTGCGTGTAAATGAATTGATTCTGTGCGTCTAAATGAATTGATTCTGTGCGTGTAAATCAAGGCGTGTATGGTGGAACTGTAGTGAGTAGTGTAGGCGTTATTACAGCCTGTAACTTACAGGAAGTAAGAGTATTTAAGGTCCTTACCTTAACAGCAAAGTAATGAGAATGAGTAATGTGTTTTTAATAAAGTGTGTGCATCTGCGTGTGTGTGTGTGTGTGTGTGTGTGTGTGTGTGTGTATTAGTCCAGAAGTGGTGAAGAATGAGCCATATGGAGAGAAGGCTGACATCTGGGCTTTAGGGTGTATCCTGTACCAGATGGCCACTTTACAGCCTCCGTTCTATAGCAGTAACATGCTGTCCCTGGCCAGCAAGGTAGCACACACACACACACCCACACACACACACACACGTTTCACACACACACACACACACACACACGTTTGTATTACTTACTTGTGAGGATCATCATTTAGGTACTAAGTTAATTCCCTAACCTTAACCTTTACCTAACCTAAATTTAACCTTAACCCATATCTAACTCATATCTAACCCATATCTAACTCATATCTAACCCATATCTAACTCATATCTAACCCATATTTAACCCATATCTAACCTATATCCTAATTATAATGTTAATTCTAAACCCACTTCCTTACCCTAGAAAAAAGTGAGGAGCGGGAAAATATCCTGACTTTGGAGGATATTTGGTCCTCGTAAGCATAGAAATACAAACACACACACACACACACACACACATACATTATTCACATTTAGTTCCCACTAAGTTTCTTGCTGTCGTCAGATATTGATCTCCATCTCTTATCGTGTGCTGGTAGATAGTTGAGGCCGTCTACGAGCCGGTTGAAGAAGGAGCCTTTTCAGAGAGAGTCACAGACATGATCAAATGGTGAGATTGTGGCATTGAAATAAATGATATTCATGATCAAGATCACTGCACTTGCACTGAAGGGCCGAACTTGTGTTAACAGCATTTCCATGAGCTGTAAAAAGTCCTTGTTGGACCAGTTCCTCGCTACCAATTCACTTTACTGGCAATCTTTCTGATCAATTGACGATATATATGTATATTGATTTTAAACTCACAGGGCGATTCTGTATCATACTTCTATTCTATTCTATTCTATTATGGGATGTCGTGTAAGGTGCTTGAGTGCAGATGCAGACCTGCGGCCAGACATCGTGGCCGTCAGCTCCAGGATCTCTGACATCATGATGAGGCTGATGGACGGTCTCTACACTTCCCAGCATGCACTGGAAAGAAGGGCAGAGAGAGACAGGAAACGAGCGCAGAAGTACTTCCTGGAGAGGAACAAAAGTGGGATGAGCTGCTGTCACTCAACCGTGCTTCGGGTAATTTAGGTGTCGAAAATGTGAATGACCAAGATTATGAAAAGACAACTGAGGATCGGTGTGATTGTTGCAATAGTTGATTCTCCCCAGACTCATTTCCTTGATTTCATAATGTGCTGCACTGCTTGCAGGTTCTTGAAGACCAAGAGAAGTCCACAATGAAGACTGAATCCCCGCCTCCGCTCTCTTCTGTCGCCTGCAGTTCAAGCCACATCGAGCAGAATACCAGTCAAGGTGAATCTGTCAAGTGCTGTACAGGGTTCAACCGCTGTAAGACACAGACCGGGACAGACTGATAACACGCTGTGATGATTTGCATGTGTGTGTGTGTGTGTGTGTGTTTTTTAGATGACGTCGACCCATCCAATACCAAAAATAACACCACCGCCTCTACGAGAAAACTCTACGGTCGGTTCTCTGTCAATGAAAGCTGCTAGCATGTTCATCATGAGGCTGGTAGCAAAACAACAGTTGCCTCATACAGTATTTGATATTTAAAACGTAATGACTTTTCTGACGTTCCTTTTAAAAGATGCTGTTTTTAAAGATGCGTTTGGCTTTACTTGCTGTTTTCCTGCTTCGTGTTCATACAAACACTCACACCTGGAAACTCGAGCAACTGGGGAGTTAAGTGCCTTGCTAAAGGGCACCTCAGTGGTCATTGTTGAGTGGGGGTGTTAGTTTCTGATCCTCACAGGTTGTCACAAGCCCACTTTAGCCTCTAGGTTGCCAGTATTCCCATTAGTGCTCACTGTCCCAGTTTGTCAGATTGGTTGGTCCACTGCGTTATGTATTTTGTTCACTTGACCAAGACTTTATATTTTGGCTGTTTTGTTTTGATGGAAGGATCGAAGGCCTCTGTTACGCCTGACCAAGTTCTATCTGGGTAAGTCAAAACCCTCAAATGACCTTTAGTTTAAAACAGTCCAAATGAAATATATTATTTTCATCTTCTGTGGCATTTCTGTGCTTAAAATCAGTGGAAGAAATGTGTGTATCTCTTAAACTACCAACTCTACTGCCGTTTAGTAACATAAACAGTGTTATGTAGACGAAGGCACATGTTTGTTTGGATCATGCATACACAACCAGACACACCCTCGTCTTCCTTCTCAGAGCTGATGACGCTGCTCCGAAGATGAAACCAAGACCAGGTACCGTTTGAACGTGCTTGGCAAACTTAACCTCACCGTCTGCTTTGAAAGCTCCTCACCACCAAGTTGAGCTAGAATAGAAAACTTCATCGCCCACGAATCGAAATGTCTCCATTTGCATTTCAGCTCAACACTCACGCCACACAAATGAAACAACACAAAGAACAGACAATATTGGAAAAGTTAGAAAGGTTCAAAGTGTGTCTGTCCTGTTGATTTAGTCAGTCCTGGTGCAGTACATCCTTAAGCAGACTTTGGTGTTACCGTTACCTCAGGGTCAGCGGCGATCTGCGTCTCCCAGAAGAAGGTTCGCCAGATCGATGATCCAATCCAGAGACTCCTGGTCCAGCTGCATAAAATCATATACATCACTCAAGTACGGTAATAATCTATACGGCTTTGCTCGGATCGAACAAGAGGCCACGGAAAAACCTCATGGCTCTATCTTGAATGAATCTCGTGGTTTTACTTGAACTGCAGGTTAACATGGCACATTAAACCCATAAAACATTGTCCAAAACTGCATGTTTTTGTCCGACAGCAGTGATTGTACTTCCGAGTGTGCTGATATTTACTAGCGTTTTGTTTCATTTCCAGCTCCCACCAGCTCCTCACCACAACATCAAACGACGGGTCATTGACAGATTCAAAAAGGCCCTGTTCCACCACGGGAGCAGTTCCCACGGCCTGAAAGTGGAGCTCAGCAAGGTTTGCACAACCGACTCACAATTCTCAATGCCAAAAATGCACAGGGGAGAAAGGGGTAAGTTGATCCTGTGGGTCAGGTGAGCCGCCCCTTGTATCCAGGCAGCCATACATAGAAACGTGATCACAGACTGAGAAAGAGCGATTCGGTTCCCTGAACCTGTGATGGAGGAGAGCACATGGAGAAAGTGGTAAGACAGCCATGTAAAAAGAAAGAAAGAAAATGTAGCTGATATAGTATATATATGAATATAAATATAATATGGACTACAACTTATATTCTATAGACTTCAAATACTTCAAATACCTGAGAAGCAGCGTGACATTGGTCAAATGACAAACTTACTGTATCAGCGATCAGACTAATTCTACCTGCACTTTGCTGGTGGTCATTTAACTTCCCACCACTTTCATACGTAGCTCAGCTTGTCAGCAAATACATCAAATGAGATGTTCTTCCCTGCAGCTCCTCCAGGCTTCTCCAGAGCTGATGGAGTTAGGCTCAGCCAGTCCAGACTGGTGGCCTCTGGTCCAGTCCTTCACAGGTGACTCTGCTGCTCACAGCCCAGGTACGGTTACCATTACCGTAGCTGCACTCCACGCCAAGTAACAGACACCAACTGACAGAATACCCGAGGCCCGTTTGCAGTTTTCTACTCAACGAGATCATATTCACTCTCTAGAAGGCACGTTTCCATATGAGTTCATGAGCAGTCGGCCACCAGTAGTCGCACGATGTGCTCGCTTTCATTCTGAAGATCAGGTCTAAACATCAAAGTTCTGAGCCACAGAATTGACCTCATATCGAGGCATTTGTGATAAACTTTTAATATAGTGAAATACTGTTTTACGGCTTAATTTAGACATGTGAAAATGTAATTAGAAAAATGTCATTCAGAATGTCAAGTAATAATCTGCTACATTTTCAGATAAATATACATTTTGCTACTCTATTTTGTGTATTGATACAACACAGCAGTGATTCAACCTGTATCCAGTTCATGAAAGATTTTCCATTTGCGATGTCTGGTAGGTCTTTTCCCGGGGAAAATCCTCTGGTGTACAGGAAGTGATGCGTTTTACGTTTCCAGCAGCGGCAACAGCGTTTTGTTTGGAATAAACAGAATAAGAAGAACCGGGTAGTTAGCATGAGCAGTGAGAGCCACCACGGCTGAACAGAGAAAAGAGCGCCACCTACAGAAACTCAAACTTCTTCCGTATAAAATCGAAGGAAAAAGACATCCCAGTACCGGACACACAGTTTGATTGACAGGCGATCTCTGGGAAGGGCTTCCTAAAACCCAAACCAGACTTTTATGTAAAATCAAGAGCAGGGTTCCCTGACCTGAAACGTTCCAATTGGACCCCTGGTGTTTGTTCTCACGCTTTCTGCCACTGTCTCTCATATAGACATGACAGGTGATGGGAACCTCAAGGATGGCATCACCTATGAGCAGATGCAGGTCAGTTCCTCTGATTAGATTTCAGGTGTTCAGTTCCAAAATGCTTTGGAAAACAAACCATTACCAGAAGTTCATCATTCCATATCTCTAAAATATAGGGGCAGTGTGTAAATGTTTTATCTTGTTGTTAATCAAGGACTCAGGGACGTTATGTTCTGTATGATCCCTTTCAGGGCATCATAGAGGAGATGCTGGAGGAGAACAGCTACTACAAAGCAACATACACCAGGTGACACGGGAATTTAAACACATCACCATTCTGACCAGCAGTGAAAAAGACATTTACCGCGTTTCCTTTTTATGGTCACGGTTGTGACAACAGTAGGACCTTCTCTCCGAAAAACGAAATCGTGTTCATCTTGGTGAGAAAAATGCAACCTGAACTTCAACAGTCAATGTATTTTTTTAACTCAGATGATCAATCATCAAACTATTTTGTAAGCATTGGTCTTCAAAAATGTTCATGTATTTTATATAAAAACCATTTATGTGGTGAACGACTTTTCACTTTTTCAGTTTTGGGAAAGAAAATCTGTGGCTCAGATATTTATAGTCTCATCTGTGTTTTGTGCCGATTTTAGGAGCGACGAAGAAGCCTTGAAGAAGAGCAACAGCTCCGGGGTTAAGAAATGACCATCGTCCTCATCCATTGACACCTCAATTAATTCCAGTGTATTAACATTTGCATTAGCCTGAGGTATTGTAAGTACACAATGATACTGTCTGAATGATCAGAGGTATCACACAACAATGTGAGAACCAATGTGTCCGGCCCTTAAATGGTGTTTCATTCTTGTAAGTGAATTAGGGAAACGCATTAGGGAGGTTTGCCGTATGTATTTACATATCATCGAATACCTACAACACCTTTCCATGGGTTAATGAACTGGGATAAGGCCAGTAAAGTGTTACTACAGCTGGTATTTCCACTTCACCACACTGGTTCTCAGGCATTCATTATTTGTACAATCGTGATATGACTGTGTGCGTCTCCAAAGATGATTTCATACATGTACACACACACACACGCACACACACACACGCACACACACACACAATCTGCAGCCCTGCTTGTGTGAAGCGGAGTGTTCTGTTTTGTCAGGTTTCTCTGAGCTACAGCACTTTAAACTCTCAGGACTCGTTCAGTCGTTTGACTGTTTCAATGTTTCAAATGGCAGAAAAGCCCAATTTCCTCACGTATGTCACTTAGTAAGCTGATTAGAAACCCAATCCGCACCGTGACCCAACATTTCATCTGTTTTGTGAACATTGATTTTCAAACATGTAACGATATTTGACTGCGGTTTTGACAGAAAGTGAACACCAGGTTGAATGCTTGTTTTTTCACTTGATGCTGTACTTGCACCACATTAATGTAAATCCTGAAGTGACTGTCAATATTCTAATATAATGAAGATCAAATGTAATTTGTTGTAATATTTCATCCTCATATTGCCGAGGGCAGCTCAGGGGAAGCTTTCTTACGCACTTTCGTCCTAAATGGATTTGTCTGTATAATCTGTACTAAGCGACATCAACCTGTGTTAAGATGATATTGAATAAACACGATCTAATGACGAAGATGCCTTTTCGCTCCAGTTGTGATCATTTGTCATATTAAACTCAAATTGTTTCCTCTTTTGCTGTGATGCAAAGAAAAGTCCACCTTGAACTGGAAGCAGACAAGCTGGATAATCTGCGCTGGTTCAGTGCTAACTGGAGGGTCGAACCCCAAAAGAGTCGATTCCTCACCTCCGAGCAGCTTGAGAGCTGGGGGTCGACTCTCGGCCAATGACTGAGGGAGTCGAAACTAAGTCAACTCTCGGGTATCTGCCGATTCCTCTTTTTCGACCAATGATTTCATTGTCTGTGTATATAAAATAGCGAATTCGTCTTCAGCTGCTTTAACACGATTTCTCCCTCACTTATGAAATATGCGAGAGGACTTTAAGTGCAGCACATTCACAGCAGTGTCAAATGAAGCTTCCTATGCTTTCACCTATTGGAGTTGAGGTGCCGATTCAAGCGACTCCCACAGAGTTGGAATGGTCGCCGTGACGTTCAGGATTGTTGCGCCACCGAACACGTGCGCTCCGAGAGGACGCCAAGTTTGAAGGTTTACTGTGATGCAGTGTAAGTCCCCGTAACACCTACAGGGGGCGGTACGACCCACGCGTGTGAGAGAAGACGAGGACAAGAGCCAAAAAGCACAAAAGGCCAGCAGCATCCGTAAAAAAACGTGGAGCAGTAAAGTGGAATTCCAGTACACAAGACTTTAATAGATCCAAGAACTATATGACACCTGATCTATTCAGTAATATCACAAACGAACGCACCGTGAAAATTCATCATAGAGAAATACGTGGCCATACCGTGGTATGTGGAACGTGGACATGAAGGAGAGCGAATCTAGTTCAGAGTAGCAGGCACGTGGGTTCTCACAGTACATGGGGGTTCCTGCTCGGGCCACTTGGATCTTTGACCTCAGATAATATGCTGTCAAGCCACACAGGTCTCGCGTAAAAAGGGGATCTACTTTAAGCCTCCGATTTCATTCCTAATGTCGGGGACGGTCCTATCGATATTTGTGAGCGCCAACAAATCTCCCCCAAAGCCTCGACGCAGTACGACGTCATCGGGTACAATCTGTTGCTGCTCCACAGACACCGAAGGAGACTGAGCCTGTGGACACGCAGAACGTTTCTCTGAGTCGCCCAGAGAATAACCATCTATGGACCCGTCAGGCGTCCTTACGATTGAGCGGCGCTCCCCTTTAAGTGCGATGAGAAGCTAAAGGTGGTAGCATTTTGTCTTTCTCAAAAATAAGATCCCATTTCCCATAAACCCCGTTCCCTCCTGCTGCTGAAATGCTATACATACGCTCAGCTGTCTTAAGGTGCATACCATCTAACTGCTAATCTGGCCTGGGTTACATCTCTCTCTCGCTCTCTCTCTCTCTCTCCCTCTCTACCATTCCTGTCTCTCTCTATCCAACAAAGGCAAAAAGACCCAAAACTATTCAATACGTCGCACCGTTACCATGTGCGATTTACCATAATATATGCCATTCGGTGGTTTCTTTCATCCATTCACTGGGAGCCCTGGTACCCAATGAGCAACAAGCTAATACCGCTTGAAGCGAATGCTGGACGACGTTTCCTACCTTAAACTCTCAGCTATGGCCGTTTGTGAACTTTGCTATTACCAGTTATAAACATTCACGTTGCACGTATGACGCCTTTATGAGTAAACACTTCATTGTCAAGTTTTCCTTTTTACATTTCCCTTTTTGTACATAGAAAATCACAAACTCCTACGAACCTCCGAACAATTAGTCCAGAGCTTAATACAAAAAAGACCAAAAAAAAGACACATGGGACAAATCAACAAATCAGGATCCCGAACAGTAGAACTGAACAAAAATTCACCTTGAACAGAAACATCTCTTGATCCCATATATTTGCTAATTTTGCTACCCTAATACTAAAGGTACTGTTATTTAATGGAGGTCATAAATGAATCCATGTGATATATAATGAACATAAACACAGCAGCGAGCTGCCACAGAACGTTGGGAGACCCGACGGGTTAGGAGTGAAAACAAGAGGAAACCGAGGACTGAGGTGGAAACCGAGGACTGAGGTGGAACTCGACTAACCCTCTGGACGGCGTCCGTAGCCGTTATTGTTAGCGTTTCTTTGGGGAGGGAGGAGGTCAATGTTCTTTGAGAGGGTTCAAACCAAGGAGCCAGTGTCCAGGCACGGCGTGGAGACAGACAGCGTGCGCTGGCTGGTGTTTTCCTCCGCTCTGGTCTCCTCACAGTGTTTCTCCTGCTGCTTCTCCAGGTTCTCCAGGTCCTCCAGGTCCTCCAGCATCTCCTGGATCAGAGGAGGCATGGAGCCTGGGATCTCCATCTTCAGCGTCACAACCCGCTCCGCCCCTGAGGAAATGGATGCAGATATATATATCATATATACTGTATAATAGATATATAATAGAATCCCTAATTACCATTAGCTAGTTTCCCAAACAGAATGTGGGTACATGACGTCTTCCGAGAACAGAGCACAGAGGCTCCAGACCAGACACACAACATCATTTGGCTGCTCGTTTCCCTTCCAGCCACGACATGATCAATTTCCTTTTTCTTTACCTAACACATTGATATGTAAATTGATATGTAAGCAGTTACAGTAGTTCAATTGTTGGAATAATTGGTGCTAAATCAGGAATTTTATGGAGGACCATCTTTTGGTCTATTAGCTGGCCAGTGCCCTCTGACCTTTCGCACTGATGCTGCGCAGGTCAGTGATCTTCATGAGGGCCTTGGGGAACATGAGGGGCATGCTGGGTCGGCGTTTGCGGGAGTAGATCTTCAGCGCCTCCAGCAGCGGCTCCTGGAGCACCTCCACCTTCGACGGCTCCACGAGGTCCTGGCGGTCTGTTTAGAGAGGTCAGAGGATGTAAAGCTGTGCCATGTAGTCTCTACCTCTTCCGATAACCATTCACGCTAGAAACGATTTCAGATCTTATCACATCTGGAAAAATATCCCATTGAAGCAAAGAGAACTCAAGGATCTGCTTCTAGTACGCAGCGTTTACCGTGTTCTAACGTGGTAAAAGTGTAAATATGTCATATGCGTCACCGTTTCCCATGGCTATATGCAGCGTGTAAAAGTTCACTAGGTTACTTATGTGACACCTGTTCTTGGGTTTTACGTGCGTTGGAGCTGCAGTACCTCCAGAGACCAGGCAGATGGCGCTGAGGAGGCCGCTCTCTGTGTCGTCCATCTCCAGCGGCAGCAGCTGGCCGGCAAATGTGAAAACCTGGTCCGTCAATGGTCCGAATCCGGCGTTGTGGATCTGAGTCCGGGTCAGCGTCAACCCATCTGAGAAGGTCATTGTGTCCTGGTCAGGAGTGTAGCGAGTGCAAATCCTCAGGATCTATATGAGAGGAGAAGAAGAGAGTTAGAACGTCACAATATCCTGGCCACCAATCATGTGCAGGCGTGAAAAGCATACGACCGCAAACCTCCAAGTAGAAAGGTATTTTGGAGAACGCGGCCCGCACACCACACACAGACGTACCAGGATGTCCAGGCAGGCGGCTTTGAGCAGGGTGATCTGGTCAGAGATGGTCAGGCCGGTGAAGCCCGGCACTCGCTTGGCGAACTCCACCACCTTGATGATGCACTTCGTGGCGAGCTCGCTAAACTTGTCCCACAGCCCCAGGTCCAGCTGGATCCGGTGGTCAGAGCTGGAGTTCTGCCGTGGGATGATGGGAAGAGCGAGGACAGGGAGGACAGGAAGGACAGGAAGGACAGGAGGGACAGGAAGGACATTTGTGACAGAGCCGTTACAGTTCACGTTTCAGGGCTTCTGCAGCTTTCAGGAAGCTTTTCATCTTCAACCTGTAAGATTATGATTTTGAAGCTGTAGGATAGATATGTCAGTTGGATCACTGTCACGTGTAACATTTGGGCGTTTTCTTCTCTTTGTCATCGAGGGAAGTGTGTAAAACTATGTGGTAACGTTGTTTAACAGTAATATTGTATATTTATGACTGTAGAGATTGTACAGACCTTGTATAGAAAAACTCCCTGTTCTGTTTGCATGGATACAAAGTTAAACCACAATAACACATATTTCTAAAAGAAAAATACAAAATAATACAAATCAAGCCAAAAGCCTCTGTGAGTGTCTGTGCCACCTTAATACATATGAGTGGACAGACAATATGGCTGGAACAACCCGGCTTCTCACTGTGGTGTATTTCCCCAGCTGGCACAGGGAGGGGAAGGTCTCCCTGTGCGCCCGGCAGATCTTCTCCACGATCAGGCCGAGCTCCGCCGTCAGCTCGTACGTCTCTATGATGGTCATCTTCACCGCTTCCTTCTTTCCCTTCCTCCGGTTTCTGTCATTTCTCACCGCTGCGGAGACCAGACGAAAGGACACGGGATTATGGGAAGTCAAGAAAACAAGCAGAAGGGATTCAAATGGTTCGGTATCATTTTCTTTGGGAACAGAATGACAAATAAAACACGAATGTTCGACTTGTGTCATTTTAATGTGGCCGGTCAAAAGCGGTAGGATATGAAGTAAAGGTGTCGTCCCCCACGAATGGCGCAGGCACTCTTGGGCCAATCGGTAACAAGATGCATCTTCCCTCCAAGATTCATTAAAATCAGATCGGTGGCGTTTACGGCCAAACCAATGTAGACATTTTGACCTGTAATTAGCATCGGCCAATCGGTGTAACATGTAAAACTGGGACCAGTGGTGTCTGAGATGATCACATATTAGTTTAAAAATGTGATCTTGTAATTATAGCACCCTCATCAGGCCAATGAGTGTAATGTTTTTAAACGCCAGGACACAGTGCGGAGATGCACCATCCCTCCAAGTACAGACAAAATGAGACCAGTGGTGTCTGAGATAGCACCTGAGGTACCTCATACTGGGCTCATACTGGGCTCAGACTGGGCTCAGACTGGGCTCAGACTGGGCTCATACTGGGCTCATACTGGGCTCAGACTGGGCTCAGACTGGGTGCAAACAGGACTCAGGCAGCCATCCACATGATAGGGAG
>OMOT01020283.1:1490-11725 GCA_900312575.1 Acanthochaenus luetkenii | reverse complement strand
TTCCCTTTCATTCTGCATCGAGTCGGGAGGGACACAACGGGAACACACATACATGCTGCAAGAAAGACGTGCTAACCAAGACGCTTTGTAATATTGATATGGCTGTAAATCTCAAAGCAATCCAAGATGGTCTTTTGCAAAGCAGTCTATCCAAAAAGTTTTAGATGCAAAGCTTTGGTCTGGTGTGTTGACATGGACAAGGGGACGACTGGAGAGTCCTTGCACAGGTGGATTAGACGTCATACACTTTGGTTCACTAAAGCCACTCTGAATCTCTATTTCTGTGAGTTATGAATTCAGAGGAGCTGGAGCAGTGAAGCGCTTGTGCGTCGTATATGTACAATTACAAGGTTAAAAATGACCCTTTTCACCAGAGTAGTGTGTTGTTGTTTGATTTCTGGCACACCCCACTAAATTGTTATATATTTTTGCATTATCCTTGTGGAATGTTTAAACCTGCAGACTAGATTCACCTAGAAGTTTGTCTTGATGGGATGGAAGGGTCTGTGAACCAGCATTCACAACATGTGACACAAAAACTCAATTAAACCGATGACAATTTGTTTCAGATAGTGTGGCCAACCATTCCTAGTCAATGCTGGGAGAAACACTGGTCTACATTATTCTAATATGCAAGAGCTACTCCGCCAAGAAAACAGACAGCAGCCTAAATACATTTTAAGAAAACGAATGAAATGAGTGTAGCCCTTTTGAAAAGATATCTGTTGGTATATTTTGAAAATACCACATATCACCCAGATATAATTTTAAACTTTCAAAATAGTCTAGTATGTTTATTTTACTTAATGTTGTCAATCCAGAAAAATATTTAGTTCCCTTTGTTTTTGTTTTTTACCCACTAAAATCCAGAGATTTGTGACTTAATAATATTGTCTAGGTCAAATGTGTCACGATACAAGTGAGATGATTAAATCCTAGGCATAAATGTTATATCTTAATTTTAAGATAGCATTGTCTGCCAGTCACCCAGTGTCACTTATTGTCATCCTTATTTTTATTAATATTATCACTTTATTATCATCAATGCTATGCCATTGCTGCTATATGTACTTTTTAAAGGAAATGTCGTTCTTCCTCCACACAAGAAAAATCCAGGCTTCATAGTACAACAGCTACTCAAAACAAGAAAATCATTTGTATTTGCTTTTATTGATAAAAGCAGAACAATCATGAGATTAATTTGTTTTTTGTGTGTTTTTGTGTGAAGATAATGATAGTTGAAAGTGTTTTCTCAGACACAGTCACTTTGAGAGATGCCCCCGCTTTGGCTGGTGTTTGGGCCTAATCATGAAAATTAGCATGGCTGAAAGACGGCAATTTCATCTGAGAAGAGCTCAGCCTCACATCAAAGCAGTTTCTGTTCAGTTCTGTTTTTTGTGATGATACTGTCCTCTCACGCTTTTCCTTTTAGGGTTTGATTCTGTGTTCAGAAAGATACGTCTTTCCATTCTCAACAGTCTGTCCAGTGAAAGGGAAGAGTCTTTTTAGGAGTGAAAACAGCTCAAACGGGAAGGAAGAGGGATGCAAATCAGCACGAGTCAGTCGGGCTGAGTGCTTCGTTGGTGCTCCTCGTTGTTTTCTCAGATGCGTTTTAATATCCTGTAGACTAGCAGGCCATACTAAGAGTTTCTAAATATGTAAATCTATTGCTGTTTTTTTTTTGTTGGTTTTTTTTCACTGAAAAATTACTTGACATATGCGAGGAGGGTTTTTACATAAAAATTTGTCCCAGTGTTTCCTGTATTGAACAGACTGTATTGTGCATTAAATGGATGCAAATCGCTAGTTTTATTCAGTCATTAACAACAGGGTCTGTATTTGGGTGATATATGTCAAATGTTTTTGTTTTTGCTTATGACGTTGGACTTCACTCTTTTTTCTTTTTCTTTTTTCTGATATGAAAACATTATTTTTGCACAGTGTCTTTTGGTGAATGTTTACCTATCCCTGTACTGTCTTATCTTTCCTTTGTTTGTGTGTGAGAGAGAGAGTTTGTATGTGTGCATGCATGCGCACACGTTTTGTTGTGGAGCTGTATTTGTATTTCTCCGTCTTGTCCTTCAAGGTCACCTTTTTATGGTTGAAAATACATAATTGTTGCCTTGTCACAACTTTGTGGCTACATATAATTTATTGTATATATTTTGCTTTGCCAAATTTTCACCAAATATGACATTCTTACTTCCTTAGTTTCATTATGTATTAGTCAAAGTAAAATGCCTTATTTAGCTAGTGCTTTTTATAGACATTCTGTTACATCTCCATATTGGAAATTATATATCAAGATATTTGTGTTCAGTTTGTCCTCAGTTACACTATGGTTGTACGCATACACGGCATTGGTGATGTGCATTATCTTCAAAACTTAACAGTAATGCGATGGTACCACTGTCAAAATATTTTCATTGATTGTCAAATCAATCAGCCCTCGAAGCACAAATGGAGAGTTAACAAGAAACTTACCAGTGCCTCTAAAAAATAAATTCTCTTTTTGTGTGCTTCATTTGCGCACTATGTTGACTACATCATGCTGACAGTGAGGTCATCCACAGGGAAATTACTTGTATGGAAATGTAACCATGTCTGGTTGTTGGATTTCTCTATTTGCCGATGATGCCACGCTGTTCCATATGACTGGTCATTCAATCTCCAACCATTCTCTTACTGTGTGTGTGTTTCTTCAGATTACTGAAAAAAGGCAGCAATTAATCAGAAGGGGAAAACCAATGGTTGTTGTACTACAGCTAAGTTATACATTAACAACAAAAAAAGCACTCCAACTCCCGTGTGTCCACAGCCCCCTCACACACACTATTTCCTGTTACGGGCTTGTCCTTGTGTAAAAACTTGAAAAAACTCATATTGCAGTATGTAACTACAGTTCAAGGTCAATCACAACAATGGTTCTGTATTGTCTTTTCATGTCAGTGTTTTTTTTCTTTCTTCTGTTTTCTGTTCCATTGAAGTCCTTTTAGTAAACTTAAATGTTCAAAGAACTGTCACCTCAAATTCAACTCGTAAAATAATGTAAACGTTTCTCTCTCATCATAATGTATTTATTGTACAGTTCTGTCTGAGCAAAGTTGTTTCATGACTGTTTAATGGCCGGCTTGTTACTTTGGATGGTCTCCAGTTTCACATGTAGTTAAACAAATTGATTTTCTCAATGCCCCTCATCAATTACTAATCTGCTTTTTAGGTGTTTTCCAACATTTGAGTTACCAATTGTAATCAAAAGCTGAACACTGCAAACAATGGCCCAAGAGTGTATCAGCTTTGATTTATGAACTGTGCTATACGTGCCATAGATAGACTGAAGATCGATAGGCTCAAACCTGCGTTACTTTCATTGTGTTCATTGGGCTCCCAGGATGTAGCTAACAGGCGCACCATTTATAAGTCATACACTCATTGTGCGTTTCTCTGTACGTTAGGAGGAGATGGCTTGATGACTAGAAACAGGATGTGGATTGCCCTGCTGTGTGCGCTCTAGAAATTGCGTGCTTGGACATGCCGGCTAAAACGGTAGGCACAGATGGTACACAGTTTGGAGCTTGTGTGACGACATCTTCCTTTCCTTTTTCTTGAAATTTCTGGGTCACTCATATAGATGTAGTTGCAACTATAATGCTATACAAAAGACTGTGTACATTTCAGACTTTATTAGTAACTCACTAAATCAGTTGACAGATTCTGGATTTTCAGAGGCTTGTTTTTTGCCTTTTAGAAGTTTCAAACAGTTATAATTTCTCTAAAAATGATTAGGGCATGAGACATTTGCATTAACCTCTTGTTAGCATTTGTTAGCCATATTAGTTCCAGTTAGTGGGTAACCAAACCATTTCCATTACAATCCCATGCGAGGGTTTCTGCCATTTTGGTATTTGTCCCTTTACTACATCTTATGGATGTAAATCTAACGGCTTGTGCATGATTCTGAGAAAACGAATGCATCTTCGTGTTGCAGTACCATCGTAGCGCTATCTATGCTACCATGAGGGGCAGCAGGGTGTCATGAGTAGGGAGACCGCCCTTCACTGAGGCACCAGTTTTAATTCATTGTTGGCAAAAGTGTTATGGTTAGTGATAAGTTGGACCTCTAAAAAATCTCAAACCTGGCTTCAGCAGAAGGAATGAGGGAAGGAAGGGCTTATGTTAGTCCAGTTTTTAACACATTTAGACCAAACCTCAGAAAGCAGACCACCTCCATCATGGACATGATTTATACAAACTCCAGTAGGTTTTGCTCAACATGTTGCTGTTCCTGCTTTTGCCAGCTAGACCAAGAGTCTCGGATGATTACCAAAAGTGTCACTGAAATGCTTCAAATGTCATATTCTTCCATTATAAAATGGAAGTATATGTTGCCTTGCAACCAAATTGTCCCAAAAAGTGAATGAGCAAACCTTCGCCATGTCAGTACTCTACATATATGGCTCTGGATCTACTGTACGTTCATGACATAATGGCTTGTTTCACAGACATTGAGGTGTTTTTTTTTGCAGAATAATTAACAATTTCAGCTGCTAGGTTTTGTTTGCCCTCCATGTAATATTCAAGTTGTCATTTGGCTGGAGCGTAGTGTAAGAACCAGCTGAAACTGGAGTACATGTTTTGGCTTTCTTGTAATAGCCGCATAAGCACACGCACATTTTTGCCACCGCTAATACAAAATGAAACTCACAAGGGCAGCATGAAAAAAAAAAGTATCCTCCAAGGACTTAATGAAGACACCATGACATTTCAGTCTTGGTTTTGTTCACCAAGTACTTGTACCTGATGTAGGTTAAGGGTTCTGCAATGTGACTGCCTATGGAGTTCTGAAGATCAAGGTTAAGACCTGATTGTCTATATTGGGGAAATGCTGCAATACCATACAATGCAAAAACGTAAAGAGCTAAAATATTAAATGAGTTTGAATAACGGCATGTGGTATAAATGGGAACTAACACAACTACTGAGGAAGGAAAGGTTTTAAAAACATAACTTATATCTTTAAATCATGTCTGTGAAACCACCCAGCTCAATATAATCATGGCCAGTTGAGTGATGTTGGATTTACTGTACAAAGCCCTTTACTAGTAAAATTGAACAAAGTGCACTGTATGTTACATGGGATCATAATTCACAAAGCTGTCGTGCTTCTAAAATGTGGAACAATGACGATAACGGTCTGATCCTGAAGTCAGAAACCCAACATGGTCGTAAACAGTTTTGTGGTGGGGTTTTTATCTTTGATTTTTAATTTTGTTTTCTTATTTGTAACTATAGCTCTCTGTATTCCCATGTGGACCAAGCTCATGATTCAGAACATGGTATGTGTCATCTTTTATTGTGCAATAAAAGATGACTTTCAACTTTCTTTTGTCTGTGGTGGGAATTTCATTAACCGGGTGAAGAAGTTCCAGGTACACGGGATGTGATGACTCTGCGATAGACTTGTCTCCCCACCCAATGCATGCTGGGATAGGACAGCCCACCCCCTGTGACCCTGAAAAGGATTGAGCGGGTAGAAAATAATAAAAGGATGTGATGAAAACTCTCCCACGCCATAACACCAATAATAAATGGTGATGTTCCTACACAGGTCTGGAACTTCATCATTTCCTGGTCTTCAAACTGCACATGAAGGCTTAATTATGTGCTTGTTTTGTTAATTTTACAACACTGTTAACTGTTTAAAATGAATAGTAGCAGTGACATTAGTAGTTGTAGAAACAGTAATTACAGTAACAGCAGTAGTTAACAGCAGTACTAGTTACAACAGTGTTAGTAGTAACAATAGTAGTAGTTGTAGCAGTAGTGGTTGTTGTATCTTTAATTCAGATGGCTAAATTAATAGATCTTAGATAATATGACACTAACAACTAACAGTATTTAAAGGATATGTTAGCTATTTTGGACCTTAGACCCTATTTTTGGTTAATGTGATAACTGTAATATGAGCAGTATAAAAATACACATTTATTAAAACATACATTCATGTTGGGGAATAATATTACATTCATCATAGAAATAGTGGTAAATATAATATGATAGACAGAAACTGGCCTCTGAACGTCCAAGTGACTTTTACCCATACACTGAATCATGCTCCCAGTACATTTTACTGGTGCAGTGTTATCTGGACTGGACTGCTGTCACTCACAGCTTTAGGGGCCAAGTTGGTTGGTTGATGCTTGTGTGACTTGTACCGTACTGCCTGGTGTACGAGCGCACGCTGGATTTCCCGTATGCAGGGCTCTTAGGGGCTTTGCTGCTTAAATAGTGCGTACCATAATTCCCCTAAGCGTTGCACATGAATGAACGAAGCATACACAAAGCCCGACTCCTACAGAGGTGCTCCTGAGCACCAAATATGACCCATCGGGGGCTTCGTGTTGGGCTCTTCAAACTCTTATTTTGTCAGATCTTACTTGTGAACGTTGTACGTATGATACGTGTTGTAGGGCGGCAAGGTGTACTAGTGGGTAGATAAGACCCCTTCAACAGCCATGTGTCCTATCGAAGTGGTGCTGACAAACCCTACTGAACGTTGCTCTGCAAAAGCAGGTCCACTAAATACCTCAAACGTAATATAAATGTTGCATAAGTAAAACTCACTGGCAGCAAGGTTGACTAAGTGAGAACTCCTTTTTGTTTTTGGCAAATACAACATGAAATCCTGTGAAACACAATGGGCACAAGAATGTGTCTATATATACAGTATATGGCAGTGGTTCCCAACCCTCCTCCAGTACCACGGCCCTGCTGGTTTTCTATCCTACCAGCTAGTTAATGACATTCACCTGGTGTAATCAGGGGCTGAATGAGACCTGGGACAGCAGGTGAACAGAATCAACTACCAGGTCAAATAGAAAACCAGCAGGTCTGCGGGACTCCAGGACCAGGGTTGAGAACCACTGGTATATAGAGGTTAATTTCAAAAAGAGATCAATTTTGTGCACAAAACAAAAGATGGTACTTTATTTATAGTAGGTAACTGAAGTCCTTGGTTGACAGAATGAGAACTTCACAGACTGGGTCTGCTGCATGTTAGAGGTGCTGAACGATGAAGTTTCAAAGTGGATAGCATCTTGGCGGTCTCTTCACTGCATGGTTCCACTGAGAGGAACCGTTTGGAAAAGGCCCAGATTCACTAAAGCTTTGCGTAGGGAACAGCACACACTATATCCATGGCCATGCTGCACAATGAGTGGAAAGCACTGGTCAAAAAATGAAGCCTCTGCACCGGTCATGGTCATGCATATGTAATGTATGTAAATAGGGTTATTTTTCACTACCACTTAACAGAACCAAGTCCCCCTAAAGATCCTTTGAAAGGTGAGAGAGAGAGAGGAAACAAGAAACGGTCTGGTCACTAGATGGCTGAGAGACTTATTATATATAATGTGATTCTACTGTATAACATTAAAGAAATACTTGTCTGCAGTACTAACAGTATAAATGCACGACGGGAGACTTGGCCACCACCAAGTTGCAGCATGTCTTATTTCTCGGTGCATCACATCAGTGAGGAACTTTGACTCACTGCTCACATGTAACAGAATAGAAGCCTTTCTTCTCTACGGTTCCAGTAAACAAGATTCTCGTGTATGGCACAGTTTTTTTATATATACTAACATTTTATAATGTACAGGCTGATTTGAAACAGTCAAATTGTACAGTGACTTGGCCTCATAGATTGCAAAGCCACCATCCGTCAGGTGTACGTCTATACAGGTGTGTGTCTGTCTTCACGCTGCCCCAGCCGATCCTCGGGCTTCACCTCGGGCTTCAGCTCGGGCTTCAGCTCAGGCTTCAGCTCAGGCTTCACCACGTCTCTATATTCCCTTTGGTGAGTCGGCATCAGTCCCGTTGGAGAGCAGTCGTAGTCGCTTTGTCTCCCTCTTCTTTCCCAGTCGTCCTTTTTTATTCTTTCTCCTTTCTGTCAGATAAAAAAAGCAAAAAGCAAACGATAAATAGTCAAAATATATTTTGTTTCGCTCCGCTGTTGATGATCTAGTTTTTCTTTTCGTTTGATGTCCATCTGTGCTCGTTTTAAAGTTGTGTAACTCCGTGCCTTTGACACAGAGGGCATCTTCCATTTGTAAATCACAAACCAGCTTCAGCTTGAGTTCCCATGTAGAAGCACGACAGTAACGCTGATGATGGCCTCAGTGTATAACCTTGACACGGCGATCGATTTGGATGGAAGGACCTTTCCTGTCGCCAGCAGTCTTAACAATTACAATCATGTTACACACAGTCGGATTAGGAATTTGTCTCTTCACGTTTCCCTCTGTGACAAGATGCAATTTTCAGTGGGTCCAATTTCTTCACTGTCCAAAGTAAAATGAGAGACTGAAATCGGAGACCCTCTGTGTTTTTACATGATGATGTTGATTAAAACCCCCCCGAAGCTGGAATCAAATGCCGCCCATTAAGTGACACAGATATTCCACGCTGTGTTCCAGGAGCCTGAAGCAGAGTTCGCCTTACATCCCTAAAACCCCATTAAGATGCACTGACCTGGTATAAAGGTAATGGCCTAAGTTGGCCCAAACCAGGCCTGACTGTTATTCAGACAGCTGGTCTGCACCTTCTTTTTCATACTAGATCACATGTTTGCTTACTTACCAGACAAAAGGGGGGAAAACGGTGGTGTCATTCTTTTCTCTCAGTCCAGAATCTGCTCACTCAGAAAACGCAGAAAGTGGCTGAATACTTTTTGTTATTCAGGTGTTTGGGCTCTTCAGATTCAGATGCAGCACAATTACTATGAAATATTGTTGATTTGATGCTTTGCATTTGGTGTTGAGTCAGTAAAATATTTGCAGTGATGTTTCTGCTTTGTGGGGAATTTTGGAAACAATTACACAGGAACATAAAATCAGATTTGTGTTGAACCCTTTGTAACACAGATCTGATGTGTTCTTGGTTGTCAAAATTTCGTGTGATTTCTTCGCGGTCCGACAACCACGGCGACATCAGATCTGCGCTGCATCCATTTAAAAACACAAATGAGTCTAAATAAAACAAACGTTTCTGATATCTCTGAATATATCATACGATGTGATGTTAACACTTACCAATATACAGGATCTGATCTCGTTCTATTAAACTAGGCTGAGCCTACATAGAAACCTGCTTTTAATGCTCAAGGATGGAGGAGAGTTGTTTTAACGGGAAATGTCATTTTCTGTAATATGCTGCTCTGAGGCTGATTTACTGGTTTGCTGGATGTTGTGTTTTCAACATAGAGTACAAACACAGGAAGGAAGAAAGAAAGAAAGAAAGAAAGAAAGAAAGAAAGGAAGAAAGAAAGAAAGAAAGAGGCAAAACTTGGTAACTGTTGTAATCAGGGTCCGCAATTCACTTTTTCAATTTGTGTAGAATCAGCCACTTTGTGTTCCTTCAGAACTCGCTCACTTATCTACACAATGGATCAAGTTTGTAATTCATCATTAAGAGCAACAGAATTCTAATTACAAGAGAGCATTTTGAAGCGGACAGCCATCTCCAATTTTCATTCCGCCTACAAACTAGGCAAGGGTTTTGAACTGGCAACCTTTTGATCGCAAGCCAGTGTCTGTAATGTCGTCGTTGCCGCCGGTCTAGCACAGGAAACTAATTCCACGCCGGAGGTCGGACTGCAGATTGCTCCTCACGCGTCACTTTGGATGACGTCCTGTTGTTTATTTCTCATGTCAGAAGCCGGAGTGACGAGTTCTGTGTGTTTACATCAAACCTCCTTCAGCTGGAGGCGCAGAACCAGAACATCCTGCTGTCATCTGCCCTTCATTACCGAGGACAGACTGGGTGCTGAACTCCCCTCCCTTCTATCCTCCGTTCCTTTCCTCTCCTCTCCTCTTATCTTCTCCTCTCCTCTCTCCTCTCTCCTCTCTCCTCCTCCTCCTCCCTTCTCCTCTCCTCTCCTCTCCTCTTATCTTCTCCTCTCCTCTCTCCTCCTCCTCCTCCCTTCTCCTCTCATCTCCTCCTCTCCTCTCCTCCCCTTCTATCCTCCGTTCCTCTCCTCTCCTCTCCTCCCCTTCTATCCTCTCCTCTCATCTCGTCTCCTCTTCTCCTCCTCTCCTCTCATTAGTGATGCTGTCACAGTCTGTCTGTAGAGGCTTTGGGCGCTGTACTGATTGGGAATTAAGACAGCCTGTCCTGTAATGTGTGTGTGTGTGTGTGTGTGTGTGTGTGTGTGTGTGTGAAACAATATCTCAGTC
>OMOT01020264.1:1085-13967 GCA_900312575.1 Acanthochaenus luetkenii | reverse complement strand
AATAATATCACCCCTTCCTAAACCCTGACCTTATCTACTGAAGGTCAAACGCCATCACTGATGCGTCTATCTGTCGTTCCGTGAGGTCCACTGACTCCCTGTGGAGTGAAGCAACACAGTGGTGGATTCCTGCCTCTCTGCGCATCTCTCTCTCTCTCTCTCTCTCTCTCTCTCTCTCTCTCTCTCTCTCTCTCTCTCTCTCTGACATACACACACACACCCTGGCCTGTTGAACAATAGTTGGTTGAGCTACACCCCACATAGATCCTTATCACCTCTCTTCCCTCTCCCCAGAGGGCTAAAACAACACGGATCAACATGTGGCCCGTTCCTCCTGACGCTTTTGTTCCGGGACATTCAACGTCTCTCCACAACGGGGGGTCTAATGCCGAACAGACCGCAGAGATACCGGACTCGTGCCATTAGCTCACCGATGGCATCTCCGGTGGCCGGCCAATCGGAGCCTGAGAGAGAGAGAGAAAACAGCGCTCCGCCAATGAGAGCGGACGTCCGTGTCGCGCAGCGTCTGCAGTCTATTAAGATACAAATTTGGCTAATAAATCGCTATCGCCTTTCCTGTCCCCTTTACGCTTCGTACAAACGGGCCGGCCCGCACAGCCTGACTCGGTGTTACTGAGATCATTAGAGGGAGAAGGGGGGAGCGTGTGAATGAGAGAAGAGGCTGAATTAAAAAAACGTGCCTCTGTGAAGCACACTGGTTTTATTATACGGCCGATTAGTGAGGGGGCTGGAAAGAAAGAGGGCTGGAAGTGCGGATGGTTTTGTGTTGAGTGAGCGGGGGGTATGGCTGCCTCGAGGGCCCACTCTGCTGGTACACTCAATGAAACTGAACTGCACATGTGAACTGCAGATCCTCATATGAATAACAGAGCCTGTCTCGTTCCCTCGACCCCTTTTCCCCGAGCTCTCTCTCCCAATTGTCTATTTGTCATTTTGCCCATCTCTCTCTCTCTCTCTCTCTCCATTTCCCCACCATTGTTTTCTCGTCAGACAGGAGGCATCGGCACGGGTTGCCTTATGCTTCTGGCTGAGAGTCGGCCGTCGCTCTTATCGGAGAGTGATGGGCCAGGTCGCACATCTGGAAACCCCTGGCAGGGAAGTCCCCCGCCCAGCCTCCTCCATCACACCCTTTAATGGAGCTGACTGGATCGAGATCTTTCACTGGCCTTTACGCCTCCTGAAAAAACAAAATCGATAAAGAACCAAAACACAGAGGGGAGGTCTGTCTTTCATCTCGGAGCCGAGCAGAGGTTACACGTGCTCTTGCGCAAGAGGGTTTCAGCACCACGCAGCACCGTGGCATTTATCAATGATCAATGAATCAGCAATTCACATAACAATCCACATTTTAATCTACGGCCGGCCAAGGGCATTTCTTCAGGCTTTGTCGCTACAGTTTCCATGCTTCCCCCATTCCTCTATCCCTCCCTTTCCTCTCCTCTTTCCTCTTCCCATCCGCCCAGCCCCGTTTGTGGCTCATCCAGTTATTGGGGCTGAAACAAGCGCTGTTTGGAGAGGGGTTGGCTGGCCTGTTGTGACAAACTCTAAGTCCTAAAACAAACGGCATCCATGGAGCGAGCGGAAGGCTACTAATCTCCCCATAGACGGACCCTGCAGTCCAAACCAGCAGACTCGACATGGTCCAAAGCACCGAGTGCCACATACCGTAGCCTTTACGTAGACCCGTCAGCAGACTAAAGTACACAACTGAGTGCACAGATTGTACTGCACTACATACCCACAATTCTCAAAGACAAATGTAATGGTGTTATAACATGCAAACCCATTGGTTTTACTTCAATGGCTGATGTGACTGACATGTAGTCAAACTCTACTTGTACCACACGCCGTACCATATCATTGTTAGTATGTTTCACTGTATTGCAATAAACAGGATCTCTTGACAGCCCGATGTGTTGAAACAGGGGAACTGTGGCGTCTCACATGGCATCTAATGACTTCAATGGATTCTCTAGAGAGAGATTTTGCAAGTCAAGTATGAAATGAACCAATCTGGCTTCGATTACAGTGCTTTTGCCTCTCACGTGTGTGTGTGTGTGTGTGTGTGTAAGTGCGTGTGTAGGTGTGTGTCTCTGTCCGTCTTTGAGCATGAGCACAAACACGCGTGTGCACCCCCAGTCTGGGACGACATGACAGCAGCATTCCTGCACACAACTCTATGATAATTGTCACTCGCCAAAAGTGACTCTTCATTTGCGTTTCATGGCCCATAAACAAAAGAGAAGCATAACCAAGCAACCAGAGACACAATACCGAAGACACAGTAGAGACAGCGACAGTAGAAAATAACAACGAAGCACATATTTCAGATCATCTCTGCTTCGGTCTATTCCTCCAGTCCTCCAGCCAAATGAAAAGAACAGTTCATTCATTAGTTAGCAGCAGCAGCACTGCCGCCTCGTCTTGATGTGGAGCGCTGACGCTGGAGTCACGGAGGAACCCTGCAGCAGACGCACGAGGCTCTGCTTCCACGGAAGACAGAGAAACGGTGTAAACGAGAAAAGGGAGCGCGAGAGAAACAAAGAAAAGAGAGAGAGATAGAGTGAAGGAATCTTAACTGTCAAGCAATGGGGAAATAGGGGGAGAGTATGGAGCACCTATGTTCAACTTTCATCGTTCAATAGCTGCAGCTGAGTCCATCGAAGTCAGAAAAGATGTTTGCGTCCGAGACCGGTGGCAAATCGCAGGGTCCATCTTTCTCTTGGCAGCCCAGACCGGCCAGGCCAACGTCTCGTCATCCCTCAGCCGTCTCCGCTCGTCCTCGCTCGCTGATCCATTGCGACACTGCCCGTCTATTTATCTTTGGGGAGCCATTGAGCAACACTTCGGACCGGGCTGGGGTAAACAAGAGCACGCAAACATTGGGTAGAAAATAAACACTCTAGTATGCAAAGACCCCAAAAAAACACAAATAAAAGGTTTTTCATTTTTGAGAGAGCCTAAGAAAAGGTCAGAGCACTGCAGAGCATCTGTCTCCTGAGACAAGACAGATGTTCAACATCGCTGAGAAACGTCGTGTGGATCTAACGTTGTATGAAGGATATGCATGATATATGTATGACAGGATTTGGGCACGTCACTATATGAAGGGTATACGGGCAGATGTTTGTTTACAATATAAGTAGATGTCCCACTTACTGTGTTTCGGGGAATTTGACTACCTTTGACTGCAGCTGTGTCTGCCATGTAAGTGAGCGGGGGAGAGGTAAACCACTAACCTCCACTTCACCTCTACGTCTTTCATATTTCACATTATAGCTCTCTTCTCCGACCGTTAAAAGCTTAGCTGAAAGAGAGAGACAACTGCTTTGAAGAGAGATAAGACCAATGGCCCTGTACAGCGGTATCCAACCAAGCAATACCTCATTGAATACAACAGGATGTTCACTGGAAGCCTAAATGTGACGGCAATTTACCAAACGATGCCTCTAGTGATATGGTAAACAGCACGGAGGCAGCACACAGAAACAGACCAGGGTACGAAATTAAGAACATTTTCTACTGCTTCAGGCTGCATACTCAATTGTTTTCTAATCAAAAGACGCTCCAATTGTCTTGCCCAGAACACACTGGAAAGAATCCCTCAGTCATGAATCACCACAGTGGCCCAGAGGGGACAGCAGTCGCATCCACTCGTGAATACTTGCAAACTAGGACTGCAAACAGTCATGAACGGGGCCGGCCTGACAGAGGAAGAAGAGGGAAGAAGTGGGAGGAGAAATGGTAATTATATGAGGAGAAAAGAGAAGTTCGAAAATTAGTGCACAAGCCTTTTCACTGAGGTTGAAAAGCAATCAGGGGCACAATGATAACTTGCAGAATTGAAATTACTGCTATAAATTGAGTACCGAGTAAAAAAGTTTTCTCTTGTGTGGGCTGATAACCTCTGAAAATTACAGAGCTGTAGCGTGTATTGATTTTTTTACATTTAAGAAAGTTTAAAAATTTTGAGCACTGCTATAGCGCCACCATCTGGACTATTTGCCCAATACTTTCGTGAGTGTCGTTTGGCATGGGACTTGAGCTATGTGCCATGTTTTGTGCATTTTCATGCACGGGAAGGCAGTTTTAGTAAGAAAGAATAATTATAATATGAAGAAATACAAGAGGAAGAGGCAGCAGAGCGGGCCGGCCCCTAAAAAAAGGGCACAGGATAAACGCAAAAAAAGAATACTGTGGTATTTTTTGCCCTCTCTATTTTAATATAAAAGGCCCTTTATGAACTTTCAAGAGCATGCCTGCCCCGAACCCCCGTTTAATTTCTGACGCTGACACACACACACACACACAGATCCACCACTCTTTCACAAACACTCTTCTGAACTCGGAGTCATCCTTGTCTCCAGACGCTTGGCATGAGATCAATCAGTGCACAGTAAGGAGAGGGACTCCCTACAAAAGCTCTATAAAGTATCCCTTTCATTATTCATTCGATCATAATGACATATGCAGCGGGCTTCAGCTGATTGAAAGCCTTCAGACTAGTACACCCTGCAGACCGGGAAAGGAGCGAGGGAATACGGCCTGCGGTGTAGAGGTAGTATGTAGAAGAGATGATGGCTGCAGACTGAGAGCTGCTTTAGCCACACAGTAGGTTGTTCCTGCCTTGAAATAACAAACCTCTGGCTATTGTCTGTGTGTGGTGGTGGATGACCGTATGTGTGTGTGTGTGTTTTCATGCTTGTGTGTATAGCCTGCTGGGTGCACTGACCGAGATAAATCAAGTGTGTCGTGGTGCTGTGGCCCTCGGCTGCCACCCGGCCTCGACCCCCTCGGGCTCTGTCAGGTTCCCAGGGGCCCAATCAAAACCCAGCGTCACCCTGCGACCTTTTGACCCCCGCTGTAAGCGCTCTGATTAAGACCTGATCAGCACGCCCGGGCCCTCGCAGCTGCATGGACATGCACACACACCCTGCTTTGTCCACCTTTAACACGCAACGCTCGCACATGCACATACACCAGCACGCACACAACCGCACACCATATTGACCCTCAATCACCCAGAATCATTGGGAGGCAGGGACTTAGTGACCTTTAACCCCTATAACAAGTTTCTTAATCTACCTCCCTCCGACCCCAGGGCTTGTGTGTGCATGTGTGTGTGAGTGTGTATGTGTGTTTGAGGGCAGTGCAGTGAGGTGTGAGAAGCAGGAAATGAGCATCCAGATAACAATAAGCCTAGATTCACATCCAATCAGCAAAACAGCATGAGTTAAGGTTGTGTGTGTGTGTGTGTGTGTGGGGTGTGTGTGTGTATCTGAAGATAGGGATGAGACGGTAAGGGGCAGGAAGACTATAAGACACTGGTTATCAAACAAGTGGATGTTCTCTGAAAGTGCAGCTTAGTCCCCTAAGAGCCCTCAAACACCTCTTAGGCCCTAAGCCTTACCCCTCCTTTGTCTTCCTGTAATGAAGTCATCACTGTGAGACACCGGGCTAGTTAAACCTCCATCACCCCGTATTAGAGCTCTTTATACCTGGAGGGATTGGGAAGCAAAATGTTACATTCTATCTCTAGATTCCAAAGTAATCCTTTTTTAAATCCTAAGTCCTGTTTTGGAATGGTATGTCTTTACTGACTCGCAGCTTTAGCTCTATATTGTAGCGCTGTAAAACATGGTGGGGGGGGGGGCTGGTTCAGTGTGTCGCTCCAACTAAAACAAAAACAGTCTCTCCTCTCAGTGTACTGCCAGCTATTCAACGCAAACTATTCATAAATTTACATCCCATTTCAGCATGCTACTGAGACACTGAGTCAAACCAATACGATTCACACAGACAGCTTGCATGCTGTGCGAGAACACACACACAAGCACACACACCAATTTCACGACAGTCACAAAAACACGGAAGGGGAAAAACAATGAAAGGCTTGGAACTGATCTCAGATTCTAGTTGGATGCAAGCTGGTTCACAGTGGGCTGCGGCGCTGAAGTTTCATTAGCAGACATCTAGACTGAGGCAGTAACACGGAACTCATCAGTGAGCCCACCAGACGGACCTTTGCACCTCCGTCAAGCTGCAGCGCACTGGGACACAGAGCTCCACGGGGCTGCTGGGCCCGCTCCGCAGGGGTGTGATCTGTTCTGGTAGAGCTACACGGGATTATCTCGGGGAGAGGCGGATCTGGTTTCAGGCTATATCTGGTTATGTTTTCACAGTGATGCACTGGCCATGATTCACACATTCGGTGCATTTCACAAATCAAATGATTGCGATCCCAACGAGGGAAGAGAGAGGTAGAAAAGAAAAGAGAAGAGAGAGAAACGGAGGAGGAATTGAAAATGTGACAAAAGGGGAAGAGGGAAAGGAAATGTGGATATAAAGAAGAGGGGACCGACAGGTACATTGAGAGAAATGGAGGGCTATCAATTTTTCCAACTCCTCCATTAGTCGATTCTGATGTCATTGCCTCCACCTGCCTCTGTAAGTAGTATGACATTAGATTACTAAAAAAGTTGATCTCATCTCCCCTCATCTAATCTGAACGCACAACATATGCGCTCACAGTACCCTCACACAGTCATACAACAGTCTACAGCTAAACCCCCAGTAGCAGGATGCATATGTGTCGTTCCCTTCCGTTGGTTTGGAGGAATAAACCACAAAGTAAAACAGGATTGAGAGATGCCTTTCTAAAACAGGAACCATGTGCTTTTTTTTTTTAAACGGACTAAGGAAGTGGCTGTGGAAAAAGGTATGGGTTTTCAAGTGTGCTGTTTCCCAGCGCTAACCATGAACAGGCTGTGAGCGTCATACCTCCAGATCAGTGTCTGACAAATATCAGTAGGCCTTTTTGTTCCACGCCAGACAATAAACATGATTGATTAGTCCGTAATTACCGAGGGTGGTAATCGCCTAAAGGTTAGCTGGGCCTGTGACCAGAAGGTCGCTGATCTCTGGACTGGCTGGAAAATTTTGGGATGGGGAAGTGAAAGAGACGCATTCTGCCCCCAAACTCAATAGTTTCAATGGAAGTTGCCCTTGAGTAAGGCACTTAACCCCAACTCCAACGGCCCAGTGGCCGAGAGAATAAGCCAATGACCGGCAGGGTGAGTGTGTGCCTTATGTGTGTATGTGTATAAAGTTACAAACAACTTCTGTTCCTATCAATCTATTCCTACTTCCAATCTGTAGTGAAATCAACATGAAAATGAAGCATCTACGGTACGTGGTCATTTGGATCTTCTGTATGCGGCGAGCTCGAGCCAATGGTCCAACATGGTGTGGGAGGTGATAAACATCCACCTGGCCATCCCAGAGATGTCCATTTCGTAGACCAGAGCTTGGAGCTCCACCTGGAAACAAAGACTTACACAAGTCAGCCTACACAGACGGGAAAACTTTCTTTCTTCCATCTCTTTCATCCTCACCCACACCTTATTTCCATAAGCACTGACAGGTGTGAACGCACGCTACGACAGAAATAACGTCTGACTCACGGGGATGCACTGTAAGAAAGCCCGAGTGTTAGTATGCGTGCGCGACTGCGCGTATGAGTGCACGCAGGAAGTCGAATATGCGTGTTAGGTAGGATTGTATAACGCAAAGCTGCCACTAAAAACAGAGCAGACACAAACATTTATAATATCCCATGTGTTTGAATTAGCATGAGCAGGATCTGTACACAGTTTAAAGACTCATTCTCATCCCAGCAACGTTCCCACAACAACAATGTAAGACCACTGAGGAAGTAACCCCTGCCAGGCGTCTCTGTCGACCAATCAGGTCACTTCGGTTCCTGAAGTAAATGGCATTTGATACTGTGGCTGGGTAAACGGTGACGCTGTGGGGAAGCTAAGCAAGTTTAAGGCTCTGCGATCTGTCACGGTGTTGGGTGTTATCAGCACTGACCCTGGCCTTGCGTGATAAACGACTACAGTAATCCCTGAACTTTGACCCACCAGCATCCAGTACACACATTCCGGCGAGGGGCCTGGGGGCCTGACTGGCATCCCGTGTGTGTGTTTTTTTTTTGTATGTGTAAAGCTATACAACTGTATGTACCATTTTGATGTAATCATTCATTTTCATGACAAAGGAGGTTGCCAATGTTGATCTTTTAAAGATTCACATTGAACCTAATCAAATGTATTAAATTAAGTAATGTCCACCTGAGCAGATAAAACAAATCTCCTAGAGCTTTAAGAAAAGGATAATGAAACCTACACCTTGTCATCTCCGCAAAATAAGACTTGACACAGTGATCAAGACCCCGTCACAAATTACTTAACAATAATGACTGGCCCTCTGTTCATTATCCTGCGTATTATACAGCTACTAGACATGAATCATTTGACAAAACGATGAATTTAAAATGATTTTAATTCAAGCTAAAGCAATTTATACGTTTCCACCAAATAATTGTACAGCAGGACTGCAGAACAATAGAAACGTACCCAGCATCCATGGCTAACTGCTACTACTGCTGTGCTGTAACCGTAGCAACATAAACAAATCCAGTAAGACTGCCGTCCAACATCTAGACAGCAATGAAAGCTTTTGTGCTCAATTAAATTGAAAATAATATGGGGAAAATCTTGCTAGTAAATTTGATTAGAAATCAACAGAAACGACCACACTTCTTGACTGCGGAGCGATATGATTCGATGTGAAACAGCAGTCTGTTATTCAGAAATAGCAGACCTCAGAAATGCGTTTGTTGGCCAATCACAACTGCATATTCAACAAAGTCGGGTATAAAGTCCCTATAACTATAGAACTATAAGTCAGTCATAAGTTGGGGTGATCTGCCCTCAACACATTCAGACTCCTGTGTTTCAAAGGCTGGTTGAAGAAAGCCAGAGCCACTCTCTGACCCCTGCGCTACATTAACGCTCAATGTGTTTTCACTTGTGCAGTGCCACTGGATGACAGGGCAAGGGAAGTCGATCGGCCTCACTTTCTCCTAAATTGGCCGTGGACATACAGAAATGCGTCAAAAAATGTTTTTTATATACACTGGGAGCCCTATAGGCATCTGGAATTTTGCTGATGGAGATAAAATGTTGAGGGAAAGAATGCTGAAAATGAAACTGAGACATGAGGTTCCAATAAGCACATAAAACTGTTTTAAGTGACACACAAGACCACCACCACCACCCCACCACACACACACACACACACACACACACACTCTCTCATTAACTGACCTACATACAAACACAGACCAAATGCTGTCAGCTTCGTTCCAGGTACGACCTCACTCTAACACAAGAAAGCGAAGCGTTCCAGCCCTATCGCGCACAGACATCTCTGAAGCCCCCAAAACATGTCTCATCTGACACAATAACCGCAGTTCCACATTATCATATACAAGCAAAGTCCACCTTTGAAAGCCAGCCAGTCTTTGGAAGGTGAGCCCTTGATACTAAATGGTTGGTTGGTTGGTGGCTGGCTGGTGCTGGTGCTGTGGCTGTGGGGGAGCGGGGGACTGGTTTGTGGGAACGCTTGTGGGGGGGGAGGAGGTGATAACAGCTCGTCAAGGTCATGAGACTACTTACCAGCTAACTGAATCAAAGCACCCCCATATTTCTTCAACTTAGCCTTTGTGTCTCAGATCTCCAAACTAACTGAAAACATCGTCCCAAGCACATTCCCTCCACCCGCTGTGGTAAAGTCACTATTGTATCAGATCTAAGAAACATTGGGTAAAATGCGCGATAGCATCTCAATAAATCAGCACATTTGGACTCCATAATGATTCTCATGCTATGTCAAGTGTATGGGAACTGTCCTTAGGCCGTCTACTGTGATAAGGGAACATCAAATACAGCAACTGAGTTAGAAGATTGGCGTAAAGATAACCGAACTCCTATCAGGACGAGGAGCTTGCCCTAGAGTAGAAACAAGCCCCGACTCTGACCTGGCCTCATTCTCCCCTGCAAATAATTATACTCTCCTCCCTCTGCCATCTTTATGCAAATAGGCCTTATCTCTTAATGTCCATTCAGCACTTCCTGCCAAACAGGAAATGCTCGTCTGGAGAGAGATTTTATTTTTATTACGCAGAGGAGCCAGGACAGGAGGTAATTATCCTATCATGCAGAGAGAGAGAGAGAGAGAGAGAGAGAGAGAGAGAGAGCGGGAGGGAGAGAGAGAGAGGGAGAGAGAGAGACACGAGTTTGACGATGTGACTAAGAGACTATGAAAGCATTTATGCTCCCTTGTTTTGTGCCGCTTCCTGAGTTTAACTCAACTCAGATTTTATCTCCTTGATAATAACACTTTTATAATGCCTTTTAAAAAGCTCATTATTCCAGCTAACAGAGTTGGCATCGGCCGACGGGAGGCTGTTACAGAGAGCGGGGACCCAATCCAGCGGTTGGCCCCAGGGGCCCGCAGCTCACAGGACCTCAGCTGGGGGTCGGGCCACAGCACTGCTCCCAGTTGGCCCCATGATCCCTCTGCAAATACGCACTCTGAAGGGCCAACACAATCACTCATGGATGCAAATGTCCATACACACACAGAAAACCCACATACGCAGGCATATTCTATTCATCTTCACCTCTCTCTCTCTCTCTCTCTCTCTCTCTCTCTCTCTCTCTCTCTCTCACTCTCACTCATACACACACACTCTCTCGCATACATAGATACATAAACACACACACACACTCTAATTAGTCACACCTGCCATCCATTTCAGCCCCAAATGAAGTCCACATTAAGGGAAGCTTAATAGTGTGAGTTTCATTGTAAATATACAATTCCACCAAATATGCGCATCTGTCAGTTTAGTAACTGCATGAGAGATGAATGGGCAGCGTGTCACCTGCTTCAAACGGGAATTCAGAAAACAAACTCTGTAATTGCTACGGAGGACGGCCTTCCTCTTTGATTATTATGCTTTGAGTGTTTGAGTTAGCGGAGTGCTTCAACAGTGTGGGAGTTTTAGCCTAAAGGTGTCTCTTACGTATGCATATGCACACAACACACGCACACACACACAAGCTCAGAATATCTCTGTGGAAGTAGTTCCCATGCCTAGACCTGCTCCACGACACCAGCTCCATCTCTTATTACCCCTCATCACCATCTGTGTTGTGGTACCTCGAGGAGCTTGACCCAGGCTCTCTTCATCTTCCTCACACATGACCTCTGACATGCCCTTTGACCCCCCCAGGGTTGTTCCCCGTGGACTCTGACCACTCAGGCCCCCGCTCTGTCACTTATCACCCACTAGGAAGCCCAGCTTGTCCTACACTGACCAGCTTGGCCCGGGCTGGCCTGGCCTGTCTCTGGGGGAAAACGAAGACGGAGTGAAGGGATGGAAGAGGAGAGGAAGATATCAAAGTTGCACTCAGTGTGAGATTCATCCGTCAGCGCCGGGGGGTTGTCGTCCTTCTGTCTGCCGGGGCAAGGCCGTAGTGTGGGAATCGAGAATCATCAGGGGAACGCACAAAGAGCCATGTAGAACTTCACCTGCTTCCATGCCATCAATTATATTCGATATTATATACATATATTACACGAGAAATATCACATGTAACAGGGAATTCCTTTAGGGAATAAGCTGCCGGAGAGCTGTCGGGGCTCGGTAAGTCAGACAGGAGCGGACAGTGAAGTAAGAAATGGCAGAGATGCCTTCAGCCTCCAACAGCCTTTCCCTGCTAATGTGCTTATTATGTAAGAGAGATTAAAAGCGTATACATTTCACTCTGTCAGAGCGGAGCAACTTGGGTGTTGCACATCACTACCCCCTTAAAGGGTGTCTTGCAAGAGGGACATCTGGAATGATGAGTGGGAGAATGTGTGTGTGTGTGTGTGTGTGTGTGTGTGTCTGCATGTGCATTGGGGGGAGGGTCTGACTTTCTCTGTCAAACAAGTTTGAATGAGATCTGTAGATGACCTCAATATTGGTCACAGAATGGTGCAACTTTCAACTTCCATTTCTCAATGGAATAATTCCTACGCTGTGTCAAGTCGCGCTGCTGGCTGGCCGTGTGTCAGTTTGGCCCAGCAGAGGAGTGATGTTTCCATTCTTGGTATTGAACTCTCACTCAGGGACGAGGCCCAAAGGTCATCAGAGATCTACTGGCTCGATATCACAGTCCAATTATAACTCAACACACAGCCGTGCACGCAGGCAGGCGAATGAAGATGGAGGAGCGACGATTAATAGCAGGTACGACCTTCATCGTGTCGCGTGTAGCGTCGGGAGGGCTCTAGCAGAAGATTGATTCCTAAGCTTTCAGATTCAATTGATCATAAGAGACCACATACTCCACACAATGCTTCTATTAATCAGCATTTTCAAACTACCTCCGTTTATGTTTTGCCAATCTAATAAGGGAGGTCCTATAAATTGCACTGCAGGAATCCAGCCCTCTGCACACACACAAGCATGACCACATACACACACAAACCCCTACACACACACACCTTGCCCTATGGTCATGCCCCCAGGCCAGATGTGAGGTCATGTTATTGAGAAGATGATGAGAAATGGCAGCCATCTGTCCTCACACCATAATATTGCTGTTTCCTCCCCCCCGAAAACACAAGTATATGTGTGTGTGTAAAAAACACAAGTATATGTGTGTGTGTGAAAAACACAAGTATATGTGTGTGTGTGTGCGTGTGTGTGTGTGTGTGTGTGTGTGTGTGTGTTTGTGCGTGCTCATGTATGTTTTTGCTCCTCATATAACCTGTGATTGCTCATGTCATGTCATCACAGACTGGACCTCCAGTCCTCAGTCACAAGGGGGTTGGATACATTCCTCTCCCCGGCATCAAGCTCCAGATCAGGGGGCCATGATGGAGGCTGGGGGTCTTTGGGGCTGGTAGGGTACAAGAAGGCAAAGGGCTGCCTGCCTCGCCTCATGTCAATCATGGGGG
>OMOT01020200.1:1315-26348 GCA_900312575.1 Acanthochaenus luetkenii | reverse complement strand
GAGGCAGGCAGATGGCACGGTCGACGATGGTGTCCACAGAACCAGGGGCTGCGATCGCGTAGTAACAGCATCAGGGATGGGACAATGGCCAGCAATAACGACGTAGCAGAAAGGGCAACACCCACGTCCACTGCATGGTAGGGACACTGCGACGGTGTCTGAAAGAAGAGGAAACACAGACACACCAGCAAGCACTGATGACCGTATAAGCCGGGGCAGCACCCGCATCCACTGCATGGTAGGAATATTGCGACGGTGTCTGAGAAAAGAGGAAGCACAGACAGACACTCCAGCCAACACTGATGACCATAAGAGCTGGGGCAGCACCCACGTCCACTGCTTGGTAGGAACACTGTGACAGTGAGGAAGCACAGACAGACGGACAAACTCAGATAGCCAGGCTAAGCAAGACCTGTACACTCAAACAGAAAATAATGATTAGACATGTACACCCTCCTACAGACAACAGAAAATTATGATTAGACATGTAGCAACAATGAGGCAACCCTACGCTGGGTTTTCAACGGCAGATTGCTATGTTAATACTGTCTAAGCTAACCATATATTAATTAGTAAGTAAAAGTAAACCAACAATCAGAAATAGTAAAAGGCTCTGAATTGCCTTTGATTTTTTTTGCTTTGTTAGTTTTTTTCTAACATGTTGAAAAAACAGTCTTGTAAAACCTCTGGACATTGTAAATTGTGAAGTTCATGAAACTAAAGCCTCTTCATGATGCTTTCTCACTTCTTGGAGATTGTAAGGCTGCCTTCAACGCACCTGGGAACTGGGAAGTTTCCCACCTCGTAGTGGGAACTATGACGCTTGAGTGACGCAACCGCATTTTGAGATTAAAAATAACTTTTAAATTGATACTTTTCAAAGGGCATCGATACCAGATGAGTAGTATGTGAGTATCGAAGTATCGATACCACAGTATCGATCAGCCCATCCCTAGTGGATAGTCCTTTCCTAAGTTAGCCGCATCATAAGCAGATGTTTACTGTAAAATGATGACGGAGGCTAAACGGTCTAGATACAGAGCCTCACTCGTGATAAGAGCTGATGATCCATCGCATTAAAAAAATGTCTGGTTGTAAATCAGGGGAATAATTAGCACGACTGAAAACTGTTGTTTAACAGGCAAAAAAATGAAACAGAGTTTTGTTTTGTGTCACGCTCCTCCATGTTTGTTTGTTATTCCAGTCTACGTGTAGCGAACATAAAGCGATAAAGGAAAATATGTACAATAGACATTTTTCTATCGTCCCACGATATATATCGTCATATCAAACAGCCCTACTGTGGGTGTCCGTGGGTGTCTCTCCTCCGGTGTGTCCCCCCTTCTCTGTTTCCTGCTTTCCTTTATCCCGGCAGTTCCTGATTCCAGTTTGGCATCAGCTGGGTTACCTCCAGGTTTGGGTGATCTGGCAGTGGATGTAATCATGCCCAACCACCGCCCCCAGCTGACGCCGGTTCCGCCCTAGTCTCTGGCTCCCTCTGCCGTCAGTTAAGTGGCTGTGGTGGGGGGAGATGCCACAATGTGTCTACTCTGGAGGTGGATTGGGTTATAACATCTTGAATATGTCTTGGGTGCATTTACACCTGTGTTTTTTGTGTTTTTGCTTTATCTGAATACAATACAATTACCTGCATGTTAATGCCAGGTATAAAGGGGGTGAACAGCCTACCTATGGGAAGATGCACAAAACAGTCAGCCTTTTCTGTTTCACATTCATGCAATTGCTACAGTAAAGGCTAATTTATGCTTCTGTGTCAAAGTGTTGCCTTAACTACTCCATAGGTGTACTGTATATGGCAGTGCGAGCATTTATTGTTCCGCGTTGGTGATTCTGCGTGTTGACCACTTGCGCGTAGACCACGTGTGTGTAGACCACGTGTGCGTAGACCACGTGCTTTGTTAGCACGGATGTAATAACAAGTAGTGTTGACATTCCCTGAAACTTTGTGTTCTGGGATATTTCTTGCCATTAATTCAGTGACATCTGGTAATCTTCATAATTTGGGGATGAGGTGTCCTATAAATGAACATAAACATCCTTAGCTAGTCTCTCTTCAATCTGCTCCATGTTGTCGTTTGTACCGTAAATCAGTCCCTGATTAGATTGCTAGAATGAAAACCAGCAGGGCTCTGGGTTCTGAGGACCAGGGTTGAAGACCACTGGCCTACAGGTAGGAGCATATACACGAAGCGGCCGAAGCAGGCCAATCACAGTTCTTGCAATCTTGTGTCACCGTACGTGCAGTTCCATTTTCGGGGAGGTGCACGTAAGCTATGGTGGCAGCCTCTGCGAGCTACACTGGCACTGCAAAGACCTACGGCATAACTACAGCGGCACTCAGACACAGAAGTACAGTATAAATTAGCCTTAAGGGAGAAATGCAAACAAATTGAAATGGACCTTTTTGCATTTGTCATGAGGTTACCTTATATTTGATTAGCTTGTCTAAAAATCTCTGCACGTGTGTTTGCAGACTGTGCGTGACAGTGGGGCGCAGTGTGTGAAGAGCCTTTTGAGAAACAAAAAGGAGCTGTGCAGTGTAGGACTGGAGCTACAAACGAGAGACACACTGAGACTGACTGAGGTTTGTCATACACTCACACAGAATAGTTAGTCATGTAGAAATATGATATACTTAAATATTGACCATCAGTTGTGCTTCTTCAGATCCATTTTGTGTGTCTACCTGGTCACTGTGAAGGGGAAGATGTCAATCTACAGGTGAGCATTATTTGCATAATCACAAAAATGGATCATGACAATAGACTAAACATTCTGCTTTATAACAGTAGCTACACTTGTACAATCAGATCCTGATTTGGTTGTGATGATGGGTCATAGACATTGGGTCACCAGTATTTCCCATATATAGGCTCATCTGTGGCGCACTGCCACAATATCGGGATGGCCAAAGTTGGTCAATGTATAGAAATGTATCTAAATATATCTCTAATGCACCTAATGTGCGCATCACGTCATGTCTGTCATTTGGCAATGCACAGACCTGTAGACCAATAGTGTTGTACTCAATCAGACAGAGCCTCCCGTTGTGAAAACGAAAGTGAAACTTACAATTCTATAATTTGCAACAAACTCGCAGGTGTTAGTAACAGTATTTGTAAACAGTAACACTTTTTAATCAGATATGTGTAAAACTGCTCAACACTCAGATAGAGCGTTAACATGAGTAAATTGTCAACCTGTGGGAAACACTGGTCACATCTGTCAGGTTAGGAGTGCTGATGTAGGATCCATTTTCTCAGAGATCTGGGTAGAGATCTGTAGTCTGCAGGCCATCCTTATTGAATGCTCAGCTCTGGATCAGCAGTCTGCCAGTTGAGCCAGAGGCTAATGTGCTGGTCTCCTTCCCCAGGCTCTGTCATCTCTGCCGGGGGAGCTGTGTGAGCTACTCAGGTCCCTCCACATCCATGGCCTCAGGAATGATGAGGTTCTGCTGCTCAAAGACTTCCGCAGGCTGGCAGAACGCAAGGACCCTGGGGTTCAGGTAGATGTGCTCAGTCAGCATGATAAGTAAAGCAGAAGTGAGCAGAAAGCAGAGAATGAGGGGAAAGTAAGTAAGAGTGAGTGAGCGAGCAAATACACGGGACTCAATTCCTCTGTGCACTGCAAAATATGTCAGTCTTAAGTAATTTAGTCTAGTATTGAGTCTAAAAATATTTATCCTTAAAACGAGTACAAAAATTAAACAGTGGCTGGAGATAATTCCACTTGTTTCCAAAGCATTTTCACCTCTTTTTTTCCAGACAAGTGACAGTATCTTGAAGTAAGGCGGATCACTCCACTTGTGTGAAGATAATGTCACTTGATTCAGGAAAAGTTATTTTTTGCCTCACCCCATTGGCAGGTGTTTTAATTATTTTTAAAATAAGATTTTAAGACTGGGATAGGCTCCAGCCCCCCGTGACCCTGAATAGGAGTAAGCAGGTATAGACGATAGATGGATGGATGGATGGATGGATGGATTTTAAGACTCTAGTAGACTAAATTACTTTTTAAGATGGACATTTTTTGCAGTGTTTTCTAAAATGGCTGTTGACTGTTAAATTGTTTCTCCGGGCCATGGCCTTGTCCCTCCCCTCATGTCAACATCTGTAAGATTCTTTCTCACCCTTTCAGAGAAACACAGGTGGGAGAGACAGACAAAGGTTTGTTTTTTTAGCCCATGATTGCAGCCTTCTCCTTCCTGGTTCTGTGTGCTGTGCTATGGTTCAGACAGGCCCTGCCGCCCACTCTGTGGTTTTTGTTGTCAGTTTGTGTTGCAGACAGCAAGACCACCAGCCCCTCCGCTGCCTAGACCGAACTGGCACTAAGTGATTCTGTATTCTGCATATGCAACATATCAACCTGTACAGACATAACAAGACACTTCCAGTCCCCCTCCCTTCCTCCTGCTAGTTTGCAAAAGCCAAAGGCTTGCAGCATATTAGCTTGCCTTGTTCTAGGGGATTCAGGGATGTGACAGCTATTGACAATCTACAGACTCATTTTCTCTAAATGAGCCGATTGTCTCTTGGCAAAAGGAATAAACCACCAGTCAGCCAACCTTAACTTTCTTTATTTCTCTTTACCTTCTCTCCCGTTCCTTTCTTTCTCTCTCACTGCCTGCCTACAGTGCTGGTTGAAGGCTGTGTGTGTGTTGAGGCACAGTCCCAGCCCTAGCTTCTGCCCTCTGGCCAGTGTAGCTTCTTTGGTGGGCTTGCTGGGGCGCTACATGGCAGGCGTCCGCTATGCTCTGGAGCTTCAGGCTCTTCAGAGAGGCACAGCCGAGCCCAGCCAGCCGGAGGAAGACGACACCAATCAGTCGGTCTCATCTATCGAGGATGACTTTGTCACAGCCCTGGAGCATCTGGAGGAGGACGACACAGGAGACAGTCCCTGTAGGTTCACCATCTAAAGGAACATTTAGCCAAACATAAGTCTAGCCTCTAGTCTCTTATGTTGAGGCTTTCATGATCCCATCAGTAGAATGTAGTTACTGTTGAAAAATCAATTAAGTATGGAGTTCAATTAAACCAAGGCTTATCTATGCATCTAATTAATAAGAAATGTCGGGAATTAAAAGTATATCCTCCTTTTCACTGCTAGATGGCAGTGCTATATTATTCTCCATTATTTCTACTTTTTACCAATCTTTAAAAAAAAAAAAAAAACTCAAGATAAAGTAGATCCAGAATGAACTTCTGAGAGTTGGCTATACAGTGATCACCTTTGTTTTTCCTGTCATTATTTATGTCACTTATCACCTTTTTGTACACGCAAAATCAGTCTTTTCACCTTTCCCCCCCTACTATTTATCTCCACAGCTGCAGCTCCCTATCACCATGGAAAAAGGCGTGACGTAGCATCCCAGACAGTCCCAGCCCACAAGAGACGAAAAGACCTATCAGGCTCCCGTGTTATCATAAGCTCCTCCTCCAAGAAGTACTCAACCAAACACAGGTCAGGCCCAGAGGTATCTGTCACAGTACAGAGGTCATCAGGCGTGGAATCCCAGTGGATTCACTGCAACCGTGGAGCTTGTCTCCCCTCGACCCATGTCAGCGAATCGGATGAGTCGGACTGTTCCAGCCCCAGCCCAATCATATTCCTGGATGAAGTGGGCTACCAGAAGAGCCTGCTGGCGAAGTTGGACATCCCCCAGGTGCCAGGGGGACCCAGAGAGCGAGTGGAAGACTCAGACTCAGAAGTCAGCGAGTTCTTTGACAGCTTTGACCAGTTCGATGACCTGGAGGAGCTGAGCTCAGACAGCTGCACTCTCACCCTTCCTCTGGACGCCACCAGTGCCCCTACCAAACAGAAGAAGAAGCCTTCTGAGACTTGTACCAGTGGATCAGGGTCCAAATACGTGTCCAGGGGCTGCTCCACCAAGGGCATGAACCCCCACTGCTTTGACCAGCCCACCCTCCCTGCCAATGTGAAGAAACCCACTCCTCTTAAACCAGGCTCTCCCTACTCACCTCACTCTGAGTTACCTGACTCCCCCCGGCCAGTGCAGACCTTAGAGGACAATGGAGGTCCACTCTTCAGCCCTGTCAGCTCCTCTGCCTTCAGTCCTTTGGGGGACTCTGGTGGGCCGCTGGAGTACTTCTGGAAGACAGACGGGGACAGAGGGGACAGCTCAGAGCTGCGTAAACCCCAGGATCTTTGCTCTCTATATAAGACCTACTCAGACTTTGCTAGCAGTCTTTCCAAAGAGATCCTGGGATCGGTGTGTGGCTACCAGTCTCCTGTTGACATCAACGATAACAAGAATCTGAGCTGTGTCTGCCACAAGGAGTTTCAGAACCCCTCAGGCCACCTGATGAAGCTTTCAGAGATCCAGGAGACGGTGACAGTGGCCAAGCTGCAGCAGAAATCCCAGTCTCTGAAGGATGGCATTCAGAGGTTTGCCACAGACCTGGTAGAGATGAGCTTGGGCAGTGCCCTGCGAGACCTCCAGAAAGGTGTGTCCTCGTGCACTACTACCCTCTGTCACCTGGCTGCCAGGCTCACCTCTTCAGTGTTTCAAATGGCCTTCCATGAGATTGGAATGCGCCATGCCTACGTGCTGAAGGAGCGGGCTATCAATGGCTTGGCTGGCTTCCTGGTCGGGGAGGCTGTGTCCGAGGCACTGAAAGACTTCCTGACAGTCAAAAAGCAGATCTTCCACAGCACTGTGACGTGCTTTGCTGCTGACCTGGCTGAGGAGCTTGTGTTTGAAGGCATAATGGAGGTATGTCAGTTCTCCCACCCCTCCACCCCTCTCACCCCTAGTGACTGGTCCTTAGGCCATGAGTTAGAGGAAGAGGAAGAGGAGGAGGTAGTGTCCTCCTATGCTTCAGACTTGTCTGAGTCAGTTCTCCAGGAGGCTTTCATAGAGCTCTCCCAAGCTGACGTTGCCTTCACTAGCCAAGCGGCTATCAGTGTCTCTCTGGACAACATCTGCTATGTCAGTGCAGAGGACACTAGCACTCACACCTGCAGTACCTCTGCTAGCCAGCAGGTTTTCTATGAAGGCTCAGCTGCAGCAGCCCCAGGGCCCTCCGGAGAGGATGGGGCCTGCACGGTCGAGAAAGCCCTGTTCACTGTATCAGGCATGGCCAGCTGTGTTCCTGTGCCCCAGGCGGGCCAGGCCCTTTCCCACTTCCAGAGTTCTGAGGAGATCTGTCAGTATAAGTCTAACTTGGCCCACATCTCGCAGACCAGCCCCAAGAGAAGCTTGATGACTGTAGCCTCCTCTGACACCACCACATCTACACAAACTGACCCCTACAGCCAAGGAACGCAGACCCAGGCCCCTGGAGGAGACCTTGCCCAAGGAAAGTCCTCCTTCCACAACTTCTCTGGCAACATGGTGGATATGATCGTAAGTGAGGCTTGTGAGCTAATAACTGCCACTAAGATGAAAAAGAGTTTAGATGACTGTGCTGACTTCCTTACTAAGACCATCGGAAGCCGAAGAGACTCTTCTTCTAGACCAGGTTCAGTGAGTGATGAGGCCCCAGATTCCCCTTTGAGGCGGGGGGCTTGCAGGGACAGCTTCAAATATGACAGTAAAGACTCTGGGTATGTAAGGAAGGGTGGCCCTACTGAGCAGGCAACATGTCTCAGCTCTCTCCACACTCCCTCTCAAACAGAATGCCAGAGCCAGGTGAGAGCCAGCTGTGAGTTAGGCCTTATGACCAGAGCCGTGGCTGAACCACATCCTGTGTTGATGAAGGATAATCTAGACGTGCCGGATACAGAGATGGGTGTACAAAGGAGGATGTCCATCCCTGGGGACGACTTGGCACCCAGCTCTGGCCAAAAGTCTAGTGGGTCGCCTGGCACTCCCCCCACCTCACCCCAACAGCCCAGCAAGGTGTCTAAGGAGAAACAGTTCAAACAATTCTCCAAGAAGCTGAAAGGCAAGCTGGCTAAGGAGTTCTCACCTGCTACCCCTCCTCCAACCCCCCACTACCAGCCTGAGCCTGGTCCAGGGCCAAAAGACATCACCCCGGAGGCAGACAAGGCTGACTTCATGCTCAAACTGATGAGGTCTCTGTCTGAGGAGGCAGAGGGCAATGAGGAAGAGGAGGAGGAGCAGGGAGAAGAGACAGAGGGTGGTGGTGGTGGTACTCACAGACGTTTAGACATAGGGGGTCACCAGCCTGAACTGAACCTGTTGTCAGCTCGCAGGATGTCCAACAAGGAAGCCCTCCACTATGCTGAGCGGTTGGCCGTTAACATTGTCTCCATGGCAACGGAGATGGACACCCTAGGAATGGCAGAGGAGAAGGGACAGATGAGCAAGGGGAATGAGGGGAGGGCAGACAGTGTGGCTCAGTTCTCAGAGCAGACCTTGAACGCCTTGTGGGTGTATGCCGGGGAAGTGGCGGGAGAGGTCATCAGTGATGTGAGGAAGATGGTGGGCTCTGGACAGCAATGTCCTCATCATAGAACTCTCAGGAGAAGAAGCCTGGACAGGTCTGGCTCTGAATGTCCCCACCACCACCACAATTCTCACCCCAGTACAGATGAGAACAGAGACTGGAGGGTAGGGAGGCTGGCTGAGCAGTGGTCTAGTGACCTGCTGGCCTCTGTCTTCCACCCTCCCACCTCCACTTCTACCACGTTTTCCAGCTCCAGTTCTGGCCTGTCCTCAGAGTACCCCAGCTGTGAAAGTGTGACAGATGAATATGCTGGCTACCTCATCAGGGTGCTGAAAAAGGAGGGAGGCAGTAGGGAGTTGGTCCTGGACCAATATGCGAGCCGTTTGGCATACCGCTCCATCAAACTAGGCCTGGCCCATGCCGCCCGCAAGATGAAGCAGAGATCCTCCACCATTCGCCTCCACTCCTCCAAGTCCCTGCCAGATGGATGGAAGGGTCCTAGCAGTGAGGCCTCTTCACCCAAGGACAGAGCAGGAACAGTGGGTTGTCCCTCAGGGGAGGATGGTCAGTGTAGTTGCAGGGACTCTGAAGAGCAGAGCCAGAGGGAGTACATGGATCTGGTCAACTTTGCAGAGTCCTTGGCATACAACATCACCTGTGATGTCACATGTAAGCTGCGCCTTTCCTCTGTGCGTCTACCTAAGTCTCTCACTGACTCCTGCCTTTATAAGAAATCCAAACTTGAGGACACAGCAGATAATGTCATTAGGAACTTATTCTCCTACCCCCTGTTGACCAAGGAGGGTAAGAGCAGACACTACCACAGCACAGGAAGTCTGTATGATGGAGGCTACAGCAGTGAGGTGATGCAGGTCATAGAACATTATGCCAGGAAGATAGTGGATGACACTCTGGAGATGAGCCTGGCTTCAGCGGGACATCCATCCAGGGAGCACCAGAGAAACCAAGGCCAGGATAAATACTCTCACACCAAGAGGTTGTCTGAGGGGGCAGCACTGGGCCCAGCCCTGGGTGAGAGGGCCTGCCGTTACTGTCAGGTCCGGGAGTGCCCTTACTGCACCAGGCCCAGCAGGCACTACCACCAGCAGGCAGGCCAAAGGAGGAGAAGGGGGCAGCAGTGCGATGCCAGGGTTGAGCGACTTTCTGGCCTGGAGATTCCCAAGATCCACATTGACCTGGACCGCAGGGCAGCGTTTGCTGAGGAGATGGTGTCTATGGCAATGGAGACAGCCAAGCGTGAGCTGAGCAACACCAGCCTCAACGCCGACAGTGGCATCGGCCATGATGGGGCCAGCTATGCTGAGAGCCTGACCACTGAGATCATGACCTCAGCCCTGCCCAATGTCTGCCAGGCCACCAACCTCAGGTACACACACCGTGACTCACACCACCAGTAGCTTTACATGACTGTTGTGTCCACATGCTGCTCTTCATGGCTAGCTCTGGTATCCTGGGTGGTTGTTGAGAAATCACCAAGGCTTGGTTTTGTTTTTCATTGACTTCCTTTAAGTAATCTAAAACATTTTCCATTGCTTGTGCTTCATAACTGCTTCTTCTCCACACATAGTTCTTGCCTAAACTCTCCTATTCTATATTAGAGTTTTGTCATCATGACTTTGTTAGTGAAAATATTTGTATCATTTCTCATGCCCTCTCTTTCTCTCTCCCTCTATCGCTCTGTGTCTCTAGTTCTCCAGGCAGGGAGATCACTGAGTCAACTGTGTCCCAGCAGCTGAGTCTGAGTGTGGGGGACGACAGTCTGGGCAGCTGGTCTAACCTGAGCTTTGAGGACGAGCACCCAGATGACAACAGCAGCTTCCTCCACCTCAGTGACAGGTATAGTACACTATTACTAGCTTCCTCCACCTTAGTGATACATAATATGGTACCCAACATTCAGCTTGCGCCACTTCAGTGAGAGCCCACTGCTACTAACTCCCTTAGTTATACATCCAGTTTCCTCAACCTCAGTGAGAGGTATAGTACACTATTGCACATTACCTGACACTCTTATATGATAAATAAATGTATTGGCATTAGAGATTGGGGCTCAGAAAGTTGTCCACTTCTGTTTCCATGTCGTTGGTGCGGGTTTAGTAAGTTAGTGTTCGCCCAGTAGCATTAGCATCGTGTCTCAGGCTGGCCTTGCTTCATGGACTGCAACACTGCCTGTGTGAACTCCGACCCCCCTGTTGGTCACATGGTTCACTTCGTCTTCTTATGGGGGCGGCAGTAGCTCAGGAGGTAGAGTTTCCGCCCCGCAACTGCAGGGTCGGCGGTTCGAGTCCAGCTCCTCCCGGGAACAATCTGTCGTAGTGTCCTTGAGCAAGACACCTAACCCCAAATTGCTCCCGTTGAGCAGGTTGGTACCTTGCATGGCTGCCTCCGCCAACGGTATGATATGTAGGTCGCTTAATGTAATGTAATGTGTAAGTCGCTTTGGATAAAAGCGTCTGCTAAATGCTGTAATGTAATGTAATGTAATGTAGTGCGCGCGCCCTCTTGTGTTCAACTTAATGATTGCATTTCACCAACAACTCCCTTTGACACAATTAAGATGAGATCTCAAATAGTTCAATTTGATCGTTATCACTTAATAGACCCTGCTGCTTCAGACACAGTACCATAGATCAAAGTGGAATCAATTACATTATGTAAGACATGACATTGAATCAAATGAAGGAGTTACAAAATCTTCCAACAGTTCAACAATCACAAAACAATATACCTGTGTGCAATGTGTTCTGCTTGATGCGCTATGTGCTCGGCCTCCGGAAATGCTACTTGCAGCTTTAATTATTATTTGTAGTAGTAGTAGTATTCCATTGATTGTTGCTCAGGTAGATCTAGTTTGGCTCATTTTCTGTAAAGTCCTTTGAGACATGCTTGTGATAAAGGGCGATATAAATAAATGAACTTGAACTTCAGTAGCCTGTTTTATAATATAATAGACGTATTATAATAGTAGCCTACCCTAGACCATAATTATAGTCACGAGAGGCATCTCACATGACTCTATGGTTATGACGTCATGTTACGGTTAACCACGGATACACGGCAACATTCTAAGTGTAAACGTGTACCAAAAAAAGCCAAAACCCCCATCACTAATTGGCATGGATCTGAGAAATTCTGTACAAATAATACATTTTGTTAAGGAACTATGTTCATGTAATTTAACTGCATTAGAGTACTGCTGGATGTGTACAGTAATATTTTCTGTTTCTTAACTAAGTGTGACTAACTTTATTTCTTGCACAGCATCTGTCAGATCTATGCAGCTTCATGATGTGGCTAGTAATTGTTTTTGGTCTGACTGTCATTTTCTTTCTTTTTTTCTTTCTTTTTTCTTCTTTTTTTTGACATGCACTAAGTTGGATGACAAATTAATTCACTTTTTTATTTGCCGGTCTTTTCTATTCTTTCGCTGAATTTACATCTATGTGTAGTCCAGAACCGAAGCAGTTGGCAGTGGTACTGCTAGTGGGAATTACGTTGAAATCAAGGGATCAATTTGGTCATGCCCTGTTAATTTGACATTAATTAGCATATGGTTAATCTCCTCTGAGACAGAGTTGAGAGCAGTACAGACACGTTCCTCCATGGTTGGTGTTGGTTTTGGTTTTGCTTTAGCAGGAGTCTCCTGTGGTTGTGTCCGGACGTGAGGTTTCCCCAGGTCAGCACAGGGCACAATGTATGGTTTGGGAACATCAGTTATACTGCACTGCCAAGAAGCAATTTTCTCTGATTTGTGCAAATATTGCATTACATATGAGCTCTCTGATGGTTATGTTGTTATATATTTTATATAGCTGTCTTCTGCAGCCAAGTTCTGCTGAGAATGTTTGTTAAATGCACCACAGGGGCAAGGGCCAAGTCGTGTGTGTGTGTGTGAGTGAGTGAGAGAGAAGTGACTGAGAAAGTTTCGGCAATGACATGGTCTCATACAGTCTCCAGTCAAACGGTGGGAATCGGGCTGTTGACGTTTCTGGCACAGCCTGCTATCTCTATGGAAGCAAAGCTGGTCAACATTTGAGATTCTTTCCCAAGATACTGAAAGAGCAGAATGTGTTAGCAGCTAGTTATTTTGGCCACCAGGACCAAGTGAAGGTATCATAATATTTTCTAAAGGTGTGTCTTTGAGCGTTCTCTTCGCTCCAGGCACTGTTTCCACAGGAACAAAGTCCACCATGTGTAATTCATTAGTCTCTCTTCAAAAACCCACTCCAACCATTTCCGTTCAGCAGATGAAAAAACGGAAGGAAAAACACCTTTGAAGGCTTATTGAGGCACAGAGCGGTTGATCGACTTATGAACAAGTTGTCAGTGTGTGTCACTCTGGCAAACCACTGAGAGAAAGCTGTAGCTGAGGTAATGTAGATTAATGGAGGTATTTTTAGATATGAAAAATGTTCCTCCCTTCAATCTGCCTGTGTGCGCTGCACGCCACAGTATGCAGGTTCCAGCCAGCAGGCTAATCTTTGACTAATTGTAGAGAGTGTGTATTGTTGTGCCTGTGTTGCCAGCTAGGTGTCCTGGTGGAATGCACAGGATTAAGTGAGGACAAGAATGTAATGATCTCACACTAGGCCTTTAGCAACATATTGCCTTTATCAACATTAGACAAGAATCAGTACTGTGTGATGGAAAGATAGAGCATCATTTAGGGAGAATCCCCCTCTGTTGTGAACCTCACCTTTGGTATGATGAGATAATATAAATTCAAATACCAGAAGTAGTCATCATGTGTCTTTTTAAAGCTGCATAGATCCTAGGTAAAGTCAATTTTAGCAATCTGTATAGAACAGCTCATCACGTTTGTTACTTTGCAGTAGCTATCATGATAAATACTCAATAGTCTCTATCAGTGTTATTGAGTGGTGCACTACCTGCCTTCTCTCCCCAGCAGCAATGGGAACAGCAGTAGCTGGAGCAGTTTGGGCCTGGAGGGGGAGGTGTGTGAGGAGCGCCTGTCCTTTTCCCCCTCTGACAGGTCGGTCAGCAGCTCGCCGACATGGCTAAGCTAACCAAATATGAAGTTAACTAACCAAACTAAGACATGGGGACTTACCTAGAATGAGACAAAGGAAGAGTTAAGGTGTAGAGCTTACTGTGAAGCCAAAAGGAAGCGAGGAAGAAGGCTACACATCCATCAGTGGGAAATCTCCTCAGCACAAAATAGGAATAGGAGTATTGTTTCATCATATTAAAATGAATTCAAACATTTTATCATGGTATTTTGATTCGTAATTTGTCTCATACTAGGAGCCTCCAGCCCCTTGCATGACCACACCAAAGCTCTGAATATGAAAAGGCATGAATGTAAATGGCTGATTCCACTTGCATGTGTGGGAGACAGGATGTGTGTGTGTGCACGTGTATGCTTGTTGCTAATGTTAGCATGGGATGCATCGCTCAACTTGCTTGCTAATTCTGCTTTACTGGCATGCAGTTTGTCTGCTTGTGGCATGGGTTTGTAATGTATGCTACCCTATCCCTGCTAGCTCTTAGTCCTCAGCTCAGCTATGTGACCATGTCTTCACTGCTGCACAATATTAGCTATAAAAACTGTGAATGTGGAAAGCCTTCCTAGACGTCCACCTTCCGGAAAGAAAATGATATCCACATATCACATCGAGCAGAGTCTCAATGTCTGCAGCCGTGGGCTGTGTCAACAAGACTGTGATTAACAACCTGGAGAAATGACTGTTTACTTGTTGGCACGTCACACAGCAAATATTTGCACAATTAACAGTATGGATGTTGAGTCGATTTTCAAAATGGAAAAAATCTATATTCACACTGTTCAAAAAGGCATTGTCTGCTGCTAACTGACAAAAGACATTAAGCAGGAATGTAAATTTACTGGCGTATAGGAAAACATTGTCTGGAAAAACAGCCTGCTTTCCTCAATGTGTTGTTTCCTAAGACGTCTTTTGATCAGGATTGCTTGGATTGTAGTGCTTGTGGTTTATGATACCCTGCTGTGCTTATATCAAAGACAGCCAGCTTCTATGCATGCTGTTAGTTTCAGCTCGCTTTTTGTCATTTATATCCCCTTGCATGCAGCCTCCCTCCCCTCTCCTCCCCTCTCTTCCCTCTCTAACCTGTGATATTTCTCACCCTGCAGTGACTGTACTGAGGACAAGGAGACTGAAGTCAAAGAGGAATCCAGTGGTAAGGAAATGTTACTGCCTGCTCCACACAACAGTATGGTTTATGGCTATGGCTAACTCAAAGTTGTTAATAGTGGTTTCTAATGTAATGGAATAAATGCAGCATTTGGTTAAAAAATTAAAAAAAAATCCAAATAAAACTGTCTCACATAGCACACTTCTGGACAGCAGAGGGAAATGTGGAAAAGATCTCTCTCCTAATTTGAGGTCTTATTCTTTCCACTGCTTTAGATTGACAACAGTTGGCCTTGGATCTGTCTGCCTGTCTGCGTGTTACAGTCGGGGATTTTACCACCCCCACATTCGGCCACACTAACGCTCATTCAGCCACTCCCTCCGCAGTCATTCTTCCCGCGCTGTGTTGTGTGTTTGTGTGTCGGACCAGAGCAGCCCCCAGTGGGGTTCAGGCTCCACGTTGGATCTGGTCTTGTGTGGGAGCGTGGGAACCCAGCACTGAACAGAACAGGGCTGGGGAACACCGGCCTGCTGCATGTTACCCATGGTGCAGCTGTCTGTCAGCAAGAGGCATAGGAGGGGAGGGAGTCATTTGTACATTAGCCCATCATTGTGTACATTATTGTGTGTGTGCGTGCGTGCATCAGTGTTTTAGAAGGTCTGGTATTGGTTCTGGAAAGAGAAAAGGGAAACGGTAGGTAGAAATCTGTATGGATATTGATTGAATCTCTTCTCTCTGTGTTGCAGGGACGCTGCGTGTGGACAGGACTCAGGTGCAGGCTCCCAGGGCCCTGCTGGTGATGGTGAACTCTGAAATCAGGGAACTCGGCCATGACCCTCAGCCTGTGACCCTTGACCCTCAGCTCAGGAGCATGCTGCAGTGGGCGGCAGCCTCCATGGCCGACCTCCCGCAGGTCCATCTGAGTCCTGACAGAGAGCTCCAGCAGGTGATTGTGTCAGTTTATAACCCTAATCATTAGCATACCTACTGTGGCACTCGTTTAAAACTACATGTCTTTTCCACGACTTTCCATAACTAAGCAGGATTCCAGGGTGCGACCATTTTGGTCGCATGTTAGGGCTGTTCGATATGTCAATATATATCGTGGGACAATAGAAAAATATCTATCGGTAGATAGTTTCATCTATCGTTTCTGTCGCCATTTCTACAACAAAAGCAGCAGAACTGCATTAAGGATGTATTTTACGTCATTCCCGACCCGGCTTTATGTTCTCTAATAGCCCTAATATGTGTTAAAATGGGTTTTTGGGGGGATTTAGGGAAGTAAAAAAAAAAGGTATACAAACATGAATTTTCAGATCTCTGTTAGTCTTAATTATTGTCTATGTTGCTAGTGTCAAACAAACGTGCATAACGTGAAAGATATAAATGGTACCACTTAGATATTTACATTGTGAGAGCCGCAGTAGTTGAACATTTAGATTTATAATATGTGTATGTATTGTTTAAAAAAAGGTAGTTTAATTGTGTATTTTTTGTAAAAAAAATATAAAACAAATCCTGCCAATATTGAGTGTGGGATGCCGAACATTCCTCCATTCATCTCTATGGGACCGAAAAATCATGTTTAAACTGAAATTGCAGGGGAAAAAACTAAATCGGATCGCTTGCAAAATTACAAGCACGCGATTTCCGAATATGCTGAACATTTTAACATTTGAACGGTGTTGATAGTAGTTAAGAGTGCAGCATTTTGGTAGAAGAATAAAGAAGTAAAAAGGAAGAAAATATAAATAGTTATTTTGACACAATATAAAGAGCAGCTGGCTGGACCATGGTTTCTCAAGAGACGGCTCACTTGACCGCAGTGCCACATCGAGATGGAGCATGCCAATGCACAAGGTGTGTGTACAACAATGTTATACATATAGTAACCCCAATAAAATAACACATGCAACAATTGTAAATTATTATTATTCAGATATGAGTAATATTATGTGATTCAATAAGCATCTAGGGCCCTAACTATGGAATCTTGTTTTTATTTATTATTTTCCGTTAGGTTTTTGCATAATGGTTTTCTCTGTCTTAAAGCCATATTTTTCTGTGGATGTTTACATAATTTATTTGTTGAAGAAATGCCATAGAAATGTCATGGAGATAGTTTAAACTTTATAAACTAACTAAATAAAACATTTATCTGAACCGTATTCCTGTTTGCAATCATTTACATAATGTGTTAAGAAATTACCAATGTGTATGGTAACTGAGAAAAAAAATTCATTATGGCGCCACAGAACATTTTGTGTGCACCTAAATTATATGATGGTGCACCTACTTTGAAAATGTAGGTGTACCAGTAAACATTTTGTCTGGACACGTGTACTCCAAACCGATAAAGCTCAATTGATGTTGGTAATATGAGTGAATGTTGACTAGGTTTGTTACATGTCTGCATCATGTGTGCTCTCCCAGCTCCCAGCAGTGGTCCAAAGGCTTCGGGAGAGAGAGTGGAGGGTGGGAGAGCTGCTGCAAGCCCTGCTACGCTACTGCGAAGAGACCCAGTCCCACAGCCAGTCCCCGGCTCAGCCTCAGCCCAGAGAGGAGCCACTCCATGCAGGTGGAGAACCCCACCACACTCCCCTCTTCCAGTGGCTCCTGGAGCACGTCTAGGCTGTCTGCCTCCTCTCCTCTCCTCTCCTCTCCACTCCACACACCTTCCAGTGTATCTGTGAACCCTGCCCTCTAGTGAGCACCACCAGTGTTGCACCACATTGCAATTGCCATCAGTGCACAGCGATGTCTCACTTTGCCAACCCTCTCCCACTTACCTATCATCTTATACAGGAGAACCTTTCTGTAGTTTCATATAGGGCTTTACACCCACCGCTACCCCTAGAGGGCGCCATACAAATCAGCTGATGTAATTTACTCATGGCTGTGGGCGTGCGTATGTTTTGCATTGCATGCCGTAACCAAGAGTACTTTTGTTGTATTTTTTTGTTTTGTTATTGCAGTTCTGTTTTGTTTAATATCACATGTGTTGATTTAGTGAGCTATCTTTTAACGCCCACCTGCACCTTTGTGTTGAAGCCCTCGCACCTTGCTGCCCTTGTGCTTATGCTACAGAGAGACAGAGAGAGAGCGAGACAGAGAGAGACCCAGCCCATCTGTTCCAGACAGAGACAGAAAGAGCAAAGCAGTTAGTTGAGAGAAAGAGAATGTGTTTTGTGTTAGGGAATCCCCATAGCTGCTGGGCGGATGATGTCAAACCCACAGCTCACCTCTGTGGTGGTGTTTCCACATGTTAAGAGACCAACCACACACACACACACCACACCCTTGCATTATCAGTGCCAGAAGGAATTCAAGATGCATCGAATGACATCGACTTCTAATACAAGCCAATTATTCCCCATAGTATTCCATTATTGTATTAATCCACTGATAAGTACTTGTCATTCACAGTTTTCTCCGGTGAAGTGTTTCTCTCTAACATTGAATAGAAGTAAATTGCCGGTATTTAGAGGCTCTTTCAGGTGCGCTCTTCAGATTAAGTGAAACACTAATGTTTAACTTTTTGGACTGTTATGCTCTCATACAGTTTGACAAGGCACTGTTTAAGTTATAAAACCCATATCTAAATGATATTAATTTTACCACACTGTAATTTGCTTCAATAATCAAATGGGCTATTCATTTGACAAGATAGAAGTTTACAATACTTGATACAATTGTCAGTGTTAGTGTTGCTTTTTCTTTTGTTTGTGCTACAGATCTAACGGTTTGCCTAGCAACAATTTCCTTGTTTATCAAACTTAGTTGACTTTATGTATCTAGAGTGGATGGTGTTATCTGGGGCAATCGCTATTAAGAAAGAAGTATATATTTTTTAAGATAGAGCATGTCTAATCAAACATGAAATGCTGCTCAATGCTATGAAGGAAGCCATGGTATCGGCTTTATGTTGCCAAATGTAGCTAGTGTGGTGACTATCCTCCCCTCCAGGCAGTGGGGACATTTTGGTTATATGTGTGTAATATGCTGGTTATCTGTGGCAGGGCCCCATGTCCAGTTTGGGGAAGATCCAGTGACGCAGATAGTGGATCTTTTTTAAATGAAAGGCATGTACTTCAGTCTGCACCTCCAGACCACAACTTATAACATCTGCATAGCCTAACCTCAGAATCACACGTTCTGTCACCCACGGTCCACAGTCACCTTGTGGAATGAAGGATTCTGGATACCGCAACTTCCACACAACATCATCATCACATCATCATTGTTACTCACCAACCCCCAAATGTAACCAAACACACCCAGCACTACCAGCTACTTGCTGAGATGCACTTTTTGTTTTGGTTGAGGAGAGGCCGGGCATTTCCACTCCTGCCCTCAGGCCTCTCCTGGTTTCCTCCATGAATTTACACAGCATGGAAGGTCTGCTATGCTGCCAGCTCCTAGATGAGTTGACGTGCAGTCAGTCAGTGTTCACACACACACACACACCCGCAGTACCTTGAGGATAACCCCTACCTTACTCCCCCCTCCAAGAGGAACGCTATCGGGATCCATTTTGACGTTCGTTTGTATGTTTTGGGAGGGAACTGACGACTGTGTGAAGCTGCACCGCCCTCGTATTATAGGAGGACTGTACTAATTGAATTTGAAACACTGTAATGGCTTTCCATCTATTATTATTATTATTGATTAACTGTTGTTGATGGCATTCGCCTGCATGGCTGAATCTTCATTGACTTCTTCAGCTCAACGTTGTTATTCTTATTAATGTATTGACCTATCACTGATTGAGCTCCAGTGATTCTTCCGTGTCACCCTCTCCACGCTGTCTAACAGTATGCCTCTGCTGATGCCTTGTCTGTTACCGCTAAATCTCCACGCTGCCAAATGTTCTAAATCGTAGAGGTGTTTATCCCGTATGATTTGTTTACACCCTCCAGTAGATATATCACCCGCCATGTTTAGGATTCAAAATGATATCCGAGTTACACCTGCTATTCACACAAGTGGAAAACGGTGTTCGAGAAGGCAAACGGAGGTATTATCCCGAGAAGCGGGAAGCGTGCGTATATCGTGGTTTACATGAAGGGAATGTATTGAGAGTCGTGGACTTGATGAATGAAGAGAGTACACCACAGTATACAGATTATCTCCCGGTGAGATTGTACAGAGTGTTTAGATGTTAAGTTATGGCTTTCCTCAGGCTGTTCCCATCGCCCAGCCCTGCCCTGTTTGCTTTCTTTCTTTAGTGTACTGTACATTCCTACGCGTCCCAGATGACCTATAGCGCTATATTGTTGTGTTGGTGAAAGCTGAATATGTATCTGCAGAGAATCAACTCCATTTAGTAGCAGATCAGTATTTTGTTACTGTTGTTCCAGTGTTCTGCCTCTCTACTACCACAGACGGGCCCCAAAATGTACCTTCACGACTCCTGTATTTTTCCTGCTTCCCTGTAAAATCTTGCCAAACAAAGATATTTAATAAATTATGTAAGTTATAAACAGTGAGTTGACTTCTTGTTCCCCTAGTGGCTGTGCTAAATAGTTTACACATTCTAAGCTTGAACTTAAAGCACTACATTTGTCAATGTTCTGTGTGACAATAAAGCTTTTTCTTGTGCTCAGATTTTCTGTCTCCTTTTTAATTAAGAGATCACATCTTTGTATCGTCATGTATGATATTATTGCGTTGTTTCACTATATGCTCAAATATGCCTGGTTTTGCAACTTACATATGTCCATTTCAGAAAAAGAATATTCATTGTGTATTCTTCTAGCCCTTGCTCATTGGGAAAGTACACAGAATACTTCAAATACTTGATAACTATGGAAAAGGGTTGGGGTTAATGTTGGAAATAGGGTATCAAGTGACAAACTTTGATTTGCTCTATCAACAATGAGCTGGAGAATGACTCGGTGTGGTTTTATAGAATATTTGAGCTTTTACGTCCAAACAAATATAATTGCACTGTAGCACTAACAGACGTGCATCGGAAACGGTTTCCATACTCCCATTAGGTCGCCCGGGGCAGTGCCACTACATCAAAGTTTGTCTTACTGTCAGTGGTGCGGCTGCAGGGTTTGTCTCTTGAAGAACTCATCTTGTCTCTTGTTCTATTTATTTATCATATTTGAATGTTGATTTGGGGTGGATTTCCCGCTGGGCACCGCTTACTGCAGAGATTCCTCGTCATCCAAACCTATTAAACCACCGTCACTTCTCTAGCTGTGGCTGGCTCACCTCCTCGATGTGTTTACGCTGCAGGTGCCAGAGGAAACAGACGAGAGCCGTAATGATCAAAGCTGGTCTTGACAACAGTGCTACAGTTCTTAGTTACGCCTTGATACAGCCGCACACAAAACAGCCATTGTCGCTGCGTGATTAGATGGTCCCACACATGCGCACGTATGTAATTAGGTAATGTTCACTACAATGGCCAATGCCTATCAGCATGCAGCTCTCTGTGCAGTGAATGAATGGAGGTGTCTGTCTGACATGGAGGGAGGGGGAAGAAGAAAGAGAGAGGGAGGCGGGAGGGAAAGCCTAATTGCAGGCTGTACAGTGATACTAGGAGATGAGGAATGTGTCGGAGAAGCACATCTCTGATCTCTCGCCTGCTGACAGACGTGGCAAACGAGAGGCTACCGAGCCAACCATACAAGGATAGATGTGGAGCTTGTGTGTGACCAGAGTGAAGTCATTTCCAGCAGGCCTTAAATTAGGGGACATGTGGGGGTGTGAAGAGATCTAAATCTCCTCTTGCCCTCTTGGTAAAGAAGAGTAGGCCTACTGAAAGAATCAGCAGGATTGGCATTTCCTATGTTTCCTGTTCCTGAGCTACATGTCAGATCTGATCTGGCAACCTGACATCCCATTGCTGAATCTAGACCAAAGACCAAAGTTGACTGGGCCTACGACATCCGGGCCTCTAATCTTTACATGCACAGCGGCCTAAGGAGCTCAGGCTGACATGTTCAATGCTATGTTTTAAATCAGTTATAAAAACACACCAGGATTGATATAATGTGACGATACATATCATGTTTTTAGATATTTTATTCTTGTTGTGTTTTGCCATTTTATTAATCTGTAATCCTGTAATGTCCAGCAATATTATCTTACTGGCTCTTATTTATGATTTGATGTGATGGTTTTTTAATTTCACTGTTTTGAAAAGTGCTACATAAATAAAATGTATAATAACAATAATACAATTACTTCATTTAAAACACAATATGTCATATAAAATGTCATTATCATTATGTATTTTGTACATTTCCTGGATATCCTGAACGCCTACTTTAAACCATTACCGTGGTTCGGCGGTGTTGTGACACCATCTAATCATTGTTTCCAGTGAGCCAATCGATAGCTTGGTATGATCAGATGGCCACACCGGAGTGAGCATCCAGGATGAGTCTTCGGCCAGGAGGATCATCATGCTAAAACCCACAAAGACACATAGAGAGAGCAGATTGACTCGGATGCTTTTATGTACTGTACGTACTCTCGTATGCATGCAAACACACACACACACATGCATTTTCCTCAGCACAACAGAGCAATGTATAGGGGGTTATTGTGTAGAAAATCATGTTAGCAGGATGGAGAGACAGACAGGAGCCTGATAGCATACCACCCACAGTCTGTTCCATAGAGCTGTGGGCTGCTGTCTCTCACACACACACACACACACACACACTCTCTGACATCAGATAGGCTGGGTCCTGGCTCGGTACACACACACACACACACACACCGGATCGACTGGTGATTCAACAGCCCTGACATCACTTCCCTCCCAACGGCAACAAACGGCTGGGTTGTTGGGAGAGTCCACTGGATAGGGGGGGTTGAGTCAGGCCCACGGAATCCATGACATACAGGGCTTTGTGTCGGGAAGGGGAAAACCAGCTACATCATCTCTAACCGGCTTTTGTTTACTCCCGCCTGAAGAAAATATCCATTGTTTTTGTTTTTGTTTTTTTGGTCTTAATGCATCTGGACTTTCTTTCATCCAGATAGGCTTAATAGGTGTGTGAGCGGTGAGCGAGCTGAGGGTCTGAGTCACAGAGGTGGGCCTGCGGTCATCTCGTACTGCGTCAGTTCTAGAGGAAAAGCAATTCAGAGATCCACTTTTCTCCCACAACTTGCGGTAAATTGTCTTTGGGTGGAGGTTTGCGAGCCGATGGTCCAAAAACTCCATATGATCCAAATGTAATACTGAATCAATCGAGTTCGTGGAGTGGACAATGGAATCATTGGAATCCTTTAGCAAGTTGGACAAAACAATCGCTTTTTCTCACTTGACTTTCCCACCAGGTTTACCAAAGACGGCTGTTTCTCCCCTGAAGTGCGTCACCCCAAACCCTTTTCTGTTACGTCTACACACTAATACCTATTAGACATCCATTTGGGATATTATTTTGCTGATGTCATGGTAACGTGAGTTTGATTCCTTTAATCCCGTTGATTTTATGAGTGACGCTGAACAGAGGCCACCACCAATGAAAGATCCCACAGAGTCTTTCAAAACGTGAAGAGCCCTTCATACACGGACAATGGAACAGCTCATGGCACTGTGTGTGTGTGTGAACCCACATGCACGTGTGTATGTGTGTGTGTGTGAACCCATGCGCCCACGTGCACGTGTGTATGTGTGTGTGTGTGTGAACCCATGCGCCCACGTGCACGTGTGTATGTGTCTGTGTGTGTGCAGTAGGTAGAAACGCTCCCACAGGCCAGGGGATGGACGCACGCTGACCCTGGCGCCGTGGAAACCGTCCGCGTGGGAGAGAAGGGATAGAGGGAGTGATGCGGGGGCAGCGGGAGATAAGAGCCCTCGTCGGAAGGAACAGCTGAATCATGTCTGAATTATGAATGTTTATCCGGGGATGAGACGAGAGAGCGGGACCTTGGGCGGAGGGGAAATAGCTCAGTCAAGAGGGGCCGCTAATGTTTCCCAAACCGAAGGTCTCTGTTTTGACTCGGGTGATTGAGAACAGCAGACGGAGCTCGGTGTGGACCTGGAAACATGGTAAACAAAATTAGGTAGTATCTGTGAACAGGGGTGGTAAGTCCGCCTGACTCACAAAAACAACAAGCGTCCCACAGCTGATGCGTACAGGACACAGGCTTTTTTCCACCCTTGTGGAACAGAAAACAGCAGAGGGAACGTTCATCGGCACCACTGATTGATTTCACATTAGAGCTGTTGCTTCACGCTCTGTTGAGTCTCCTCATCTTTTGTCTGCTCACACCCACTGATCTATTGACGTGCGTGACTCAGGTGTGTGTGTGTGTGTGACAGAGAGTACTGCTGGGCAATATGAGTGAGGAAACATCTTAGCTAATCTTCTCACTCTGTGACTTTAGGGTACTTCCTGCGCACACACACCCACCTTGACTATGACAGTGTGGTCTGTGTCTTCAGCCTGGAGCTGTGCACTTTGATGTGACCACAGGGAGGAAGGAGGGGTCAAGTCTGGGAGATCCTGACATGACCGACTGAAGCGGAGACGTCTCCTGCTGATGTCATTGCTGGTCCTGCCCTGGTGTTTTTCCTCCTCCTCCTCCTCCTCCTCATCCTCCTCATCCTCCTTCTCCTCCTCCTCCTCCCAGCCCGGTTCGATGGCAGTGGATTTCCTATTGTAAGAATGAATGTTTCACAAGAGAGATGTGGTTAGGAGACGAAGCACGGGAGGTCATCCAAGACGTCAAACTTACAGAACATGCTTCACTGACTTTGTGTGCACCTCACTGGCAACAGCCTCGCTCCCCTTCCTTCTTTCTTTGTACTAAGAAGTGACAGACCGGTGGCGGGCCCACGTCACCCAGGTTCAACATGTAACACACCCCCCGCCCCAGGTTGCTGCACCTGACGCGGATGGAAGCCGACCTTGAATTGCAACACGGTGTGGGGTCGCTGCAGTTACGTTGGTGCGTCGGTGGGAAATCGTATGATTCCGAATGGGAAGCAAAACGTGAGGAATCAACTCACATTTGGGACACAGGACGCCGTCTGCAGCGTGGTGTAGGACAGACAGATGAGAGGAAGGAGGGAAGCGAGGGAGCGAAGAGGAAGGAGCAGAGGGTGAGAGGATGTAGGAGCACTGGGGGAGTGCTGACAGACTGTGTGTTTAACTTTTGGCGAGTGTGGTGGGCTGCAAGTGGGGGAGCAAGATGTGCGTTCACACGCTTTTTAAACAAGGAAAGCTTTGCTCCCACTGACTGAGCATAAGTGCATCCTCTTTTGCAGCTGTGCGTGCCCACATGCATGCATACATACTTATTGCATGTGTGTGTGTGTGTCTGTATGTGTATATGAGTGTGTGTATCTGTGGCTATCCATGTGTGTGTGAGTGTTTTATAATCTTTCTCCACCAGTTAGGGTTAGCTCAGGTAATATCGGAGGAGTCGAATAAATACTTGAAGCAAATCATACACGGTGCCTGCGATTCATCTGCCAACTGTGGTGGTGTCACTTGTCATTTAACCGTGCT